>VWZV01006363.1:574937-628382 GCA_013397155.1 Irena cyanogastra | reverse complement strand
CTTGGGGAGGCACCCCTCAGCAGGGCCGTGTCAGAGCCATCTCACACAGCCTCTGCCCTGCCCTTGGGGAGGCACCCCTCAGCAGGGCCGTGTCAGAGCCACCTCACACAGCCTCTGCCCTGCCCTTGGGGAGGCACCCCTCAGCAGCTGCTGCACGCGTCCAGCGTGTCCCTGCAGCCCTTCTCACAGCGCTGCCTGCCCTGCATTACTGTTTTTCTAGGGTGAAGCCTAGTGTATTGAAGCAGGTCTTTCCTGACAGCCTCAGGGCTTCCAGCAAGGCTCTGCCTGCTGTCCTTCATGTTCCCAAACGTTCATCCTACAGAGCTAGAGAGAACTGCGGATGACCCTGCTTTGCAGACACAAAATTTGCATTTAGTGACAGGAGCTGGCTTGCAAAGCTGCAGAAGGTCATGCAGGAACGTATCAGTGATGTTCACACAGGCTGCTGCTTGTACTTAACAACCAACAGCACAGCACTGAGAGGTGTTTTATTCAAAATGATTCATTGGAAACTTGGAACCTGCTGCATGGTGCGAACTGTGGCTGCAGTTACTGTATTACAAGAACTTAAAATACCTTTTCTTGTTTAAAAAGCATTTTATCCTTCAGGCTAGACAGCCTAATAAGCCAAACAATAAACCAAAGTCAAACCTATAGTAATAATGCAAAACATAATACACCAAACCAAATTAAATAAACCAAAGTCAAACCTAGATACCGGAAAGTTATTCACATGTAGAAATATTTCCTGGTGCAGGAAATTTCTCTAATCCATAATTTTGGTAATATTCGTATACAAATTATTTTTCACCAATTATTTTTTTATTTTTCTTGGTCAATGCTGTAATTCCTTGGAATCTTTTAAGCTGTGGATGTTGCAGATGACTTGTAAAACTCAGACAGCTTCAGAGTAAACTGGTGGAAGACAGTTCAAAGAGCAGCATGTAGGGTGACATTCCCTGCGTTACATCTCACTTAATGAAGCTTGCAAATGCAGTCAGAAAGAGCTTTTAAATTAGATTTCATAATTTGGCTTAGAACCTGAAATCAACTTACCTCCACAGAAATCAACAATCCTGTAACCACAGCAGTACAGAGCCTGGGAGTGGGTGAAAACATGTAGGTGGAAACAGAACAGAATTTTATTCTGCTTTCTTGGTGCTGGCAATGTCATAAACATCCTGCCATTCTGATATTACCGTGTTAATGTTAAAATATTTGGTTGATGCAAATAGGAGTCGAGATGTAATATTCTTTATATGGCATTGCCCAGAGCAAAGCAAGAACACCATGACAACAAGTAGCCTGCAAGCTGTCATGTTATTTGTGTTCAGCTTGCAGAACAGCTTATAAAAAGCCATCAGCTGACAGTCATCCTGAACGTCAATAGTAATTGAGAGAGAAAGAACAGAAGAATAACAAATGGTGAACATGAAAAAAGCCAAAAAAGGTACAATAAAACACCCTTTTCCACCCTTAGGAACATACTTTTCTATACTCTTTGAATTTTCTTAAATGAGTCATTGATTAAAAAATACAGCTTCTTGAGTAAAACCCCTCAACACAACCACTTTAACCTTCAGATATCACCATTCCCCCCGTAGAGAACTTTACTAATAAAAGGTGGCAGTGCACAAGAAACCTTTCTAAAATTTTACTGAACAAAACTATCAAGCATTTAAGTTGACAAAGACGACTACAGGGATATGAAGAAATTTCTTCTGAAAGTACATAGATTATATAGAAAAAAATATCTGAAGAACAACAGACTCTGTGAACAGTAACACAGCATTTAAGAATATTGCCCACAGTGCTGTCAGTATCCTTGCAGATACACCTCTTGTGATTAAGCCTCACAGTAGTTATTAATCTATTTTTCTTTATTGTAAAATCATCTTTCATTGTTTAGGATTTTGGACTAGCTTATTGTTGTTTAGCCATGTACACAAGTAGTGAGTATGAAGCAATGAACCAGTCTTTGTGTACTGGTGAACACAATCACACAGGTCACTGCCCTGGGGAAATTCAGCTCCAGGAAACAAACAAGGAGCAAGAGTCCACGTTTTACAGGGCTGGCTTAGTTTCAGTGGGACTGTTTGTGAGAGCAAAGTGAGTGGGAATTGATCCTTGAACTGTCACAGCTTCATTTGAAATGTAAAGTATGTGAAATTGTAGCCAGGTGTTCTGAAATCTGAATTTTTACACGCAACATACAATTAGTCTTTTCTAGGTGAAGCAAAAAAAAAAAATGGTGACACAAAGATAAAAAGACCTACAACTGGCATTTCTGGCTGTCCAAGGTTTTTCTATATCCTTTAACACCCAACATATCAGGGAATGCAAAGATAAGCTACTGCTAGTGTAGATGCAAAGCAATATTTTAGCACTTACCTGTGGAAAAATCAAATTTGTCAGAGAGAATGCAGGGCATCCGTAACATACATTGCTGGTTCCCTTAAACGACACACGGGATCCAATAAACTACTTTTGCAGTGTGCTGCACCACTTTTCAAGTACCAGGGAGCTGAAAACCTAGGCTGGTAGTTGGCTTCATTAATGAGGTAGTCCAGTAAAAGTATGAGCAGCTCTGCTGACAGGCCATCTGTCTGCTGTCAGCCAGGGATCGATAGCCTGGCCCTCAGCTGCATCAGCTGCACAGAAACTTCTTGAAGAATTCACTGAGCAATCCCTAGAAAGTAAACTGCTTAATTGTGCCTGTCTTAGCTGCCACTGTAAGAAATTAACATCTCAATTTTCTCGAGGTGTTAAGAGAAGAAATAAAAAAAAAAAAACAAAACAATCAACTCAAAACCAAACAACCCAACCAAAAAAGCATCGATACGTTATCTGTGCCAGGGAAAGAGAGAGGCAGTGATGGAAGAAGTAAAAAACATCAAGGGGACGTTTCCTGGGTTTGGACCTAAACCTCTGCTTGTGAAGTTCACAGCATTCCCTCTTAAGACTTTTCCAAAATATAAATTGTAGATCATCTTGGCAAACACTGCTTCAAATGCACAGTGCCATTGATATAATTATGATTCAGCGAGGAAAAGCAAAATGTTATTACTTCAGTACATCATTTTTGTCATATGTGAGTTTAGATGAGGGTTAACAGGAATCGATGACCCAATTTGCTCTGATATGGAGGGATTTCAAAAGAATGAAAGCTGAGTATGTTCAAACAGAGGAGGAAACTGAACCCACACTGCATGGTTTTGGATAAGAGCTCTAAGTGTAAGGTTACCACATAAGAGGATTGTCCTCCTGACATGAGATTTGTGCCATATTTTAGAAAGGAGACAAGGCCTTTTCTTCCAGGAGGACATTCCAGCTGTGCAGCCCTGCAGGTGATGACTTCTGAGACTCTGATTAACTTCTCTCACCAGACAAGAGTAGCAGCAATTCCCAGTTATCTAGGTAAGCCAGTCTACTGCCATTAAATGCCTTTAGAATGAGATTTCACTGCAAGGCCTAGACAGCTTAAGTCAGAGCATTCCTATACCTATTTGGATTCAGCACTGACGAGCTGCACTGTGCAGGACAGGGACCAGAAACTGGGATTTCATTTCCACTGCAGTGCTAATGTCCATGCCACAGCCACCAGCAGGAGCTGCAGCCCCTGCCTGGCCACCTCACAATACAACAGAGGGAAAATCCTTTGGGCCACCAGCACTGGGATCCCTAACAGCTGCAAAGAACAGCCTGGCCTTTGTTTCTCCCATCTCCCAAAAATCTCACATGAAGTAAAATCAGTTCCATAGGATATAATTTATCTGTTACAGAACTATAAACAGCTGAGTCAAACCTGCTGGCATTTGCAGCATGAACGTTGATCCAATTATTGAGACTGACAGCTGCTAGCACCTTCCTGTAACAATAAAATAATGACTTACCCAGGGCTTTTTGAGAGCACCTTTCATTCCAGGCCATCCTCAAGTGTGCTGTGAAGCCACACGAGCTATATATAGGAAGCACTTCACCCACCTGTGACAGGCAGCCACCTACGGATGAATCACTGAGCCTCTCACAGCTCCCATCGTCGGGAGCCAGCAGAGCAGCACTCACAGGAAACAGGGATGGCAGAGTGCTGATCCTCAGCTCCCCCTGTGCACTTATTCAGGCCCTACATCAAAGGAAAGAAGCTGGCAATTTCTTTTTTTCGCTTTCATTATGCAACTGCCAGGCTAATATTTATTCATTTATTATTAACAAACAAAAACAAACCCACCCAGGAGAATAGCTCCTGATCACATTTGCTCAGGTCATAAAGTTTCATCAACACTACTGTTAGTTTATGTATATGAACTCATCATTAATGTTGCTCATAGCTATTAATAATTTTGCATATTAATTTGATAAGAAATGTTTTATAACACAGACAAAAAAAAAAAAAAGCCACCTCTCTGTCACCAGTGCCATCTCCAGAACTGTTGCTTTGATTTCTGCTGTCTCACTCCACTTAGCCTGTGAAATATTAATCCTGTTGTGCAGTGGCATTTGTCAGCCTAGAGAGGGTACTTCTCCACTGCAATTACATTTGTGTCCCAAAGAAATACCATCAGCTCTGAGAGTGCAGGAGAGCCCTGCCTGTGCTGTGCTGCCAGTGATGTTACTGACTCTGCTCAGCCCCAGCACACTCCAGCATCTTCACCCAGCTGGGGCCAGAGACACACAACTTATCCTGCAGGAACCATCAAGGAATCCTACTGAAATCCAGGGTCGTCACCAGCAAGAGATTTATATTTTTTAAAAACTGAAACAAGATTATATTCCATGTGGGAGCTGCAAAAAACTGTGTGAAAGCACCCTAGCCTTAACTTTAAAAATCAAATTCTTTACTAAAGAGATCTTTTAAACCTTGCAGAATTTTTGGAAGCTACTGCATTTTTTTTTCAGTTTTTCAGCACAGAAAAAAGAGGCTCTTACATTTTTAATAGAAAAGGAAACCAAGAACAGGTTGAAAGTATATGCTGAGCACTGGGAACAGCTGCAATTCAACCCTTCTTTTAGCATATGCTAGCTCAAACAGAGCTCATAATTTTCAAAGTGTTTTTTCAGAAGAAACTGTTGCTGTCGGAGTCAGAAGACTGTTATTTAGATGTGTTTGGGTATTTTTCGCTAGTTCTGAAATTCAGCTTAATTTTCTGTGACTAAAAATGCTAAATTTGGGAAAAGAAAAAGACATGATCAGCTGCTGAACACTTTCTACTGCTTTCATGTAGCACTGCCCCATCTTGCAAATTATTCTTACTATTCTTATGTCATTATTTGCATTCAATTAGGATTTAGAATGAGTCAAGGAAGCAAACTGAGCTCAGTGTCTGCTGGGTTAGCAACACTCATATTTAGACTTGGTTAAGAATTGAGTTTAGAGACAGAATTTATTCTCTAGTTCACAGTGCTGACTTTTTTATGTCAAAACTGTCTTACAGGAATGAACGTCCATGAAGAGTTTTCATGAATGTGCACACAGAGAATCTGATAGATCTTTTGATCAAGAGAAGTAGGATATAGATATTTCCTACCCAGCTCCTAAAATTTAGGAAAGAAATTTGGATGCACTCATCCACACCTCCGTGATGCATTTAGTCATGAATCTACTTCACTGGTGATTTTGTTATATGAATTGTTGTTTAGAGGAAATGGCACGAATTATTTCTGATTGAGATTCACTAAGTTGGTGTGTATTGATGGATATTCCTCTACCTAATGAGTCCTGTGCCAAATCTTTCTTACAGTAAAATCTATGAGATGGCAGACACACACACACACACACACATACACACTGGCAGCTGATATTGAGTAGGATGCCTCAGTTGGAAATTGTGCCAAAATTGCAGACTTAACACAACAAGGTATAAAACCACAGGCTTTGACTTTATGTCTCACTCTCCTCACAGCTTTTTTTGTTCTAATTTAATTTCTTCCATGGCTTGCAGTAAAATATTGTAGCTTATTTCAGGTGTGATCATTCCTAAGCTGGCAATCACTTCTGTGATCACATAAGACAGTATAAGTTCTTATAACAATAGCCGTAATGATTCAGAATAAGGTACAGGTTTTCCACAGTTACATGATTGCTTAAATACTTTTATGATGTTGTGCAGTAATTTCATTCCTTTTTATTTCTATTCTATTTTGGCAAAATTAATGTATATGCATTTTCAAAGTGCTATTAAACACAAAGGAATAGGAGATTCATTTTGAGTTTATATTCTATCAATAGCCATACTTAAATCTGACAAGATTTCTGAATTTAACTTAAGGTTTGTTCACTACCTATATTTTAATAGATCCCCTGGGGTTCTGCTAGGGAGATAGAGAAACCAACATGTGTTCCATATCATAGATATTTAATGCAGTAGAAATTGTTCATAGAGTTACATAAAGTTAGAAAAAGTCATAGTGAGTTTCTTAGAAAAATATATTTCATAGAAAGCCACACCTTTAAATTTTACAGATCTCACCTACACTATTGTTATTATTTAAATAAAAATTATTATTTAATTATAAAGCTTTGAAAATGTGTGTTGCAATTGTGTGTTCTAAGGCAAAGAAAACCAACTGACTGTTGAGCATTGACAGCATCTAGGAATTTTCTGCCAAGAGAGTTAAGCTGCTGGCTCAACTACAGCTTTTCTTTTGAGCCTTTGGACAGATAAACACATAATCTTGGACCCATGAAAGATCTGAGTAGCTAAAACTAAAATATTGACTTTCAAGCCTACCACTTGTCATCTTGCTCTGGATTAATATAATTCCTCCAGGCACAAGAGACTCCCAAAGGTACATCTGAGTCACCTGGTTACCAATCATTGGCTCTCCCAGGCCCTGTGAGCAAAGAATTATTCTGGTATAGAGAGTGGATGAGTTTTGGAAGTGAAAAAGGGGAATCTCATTTGAAATACCTCCTGCCTTGATGTACAGGCACGCTTGGTCAGGCCTTCTTTCTGGAATTTTCTAGTAGAAGATACGAAGCAAAGTGAGTTTCCTGGCCTGAAAGAAGAACATGACTGTGGCTCCTGACTGGATGGATGCACCATCCTCCAGCCCAAATTACAGGCCCATACAATGTATTTCTTCTCTACTGCTCTGGCTTTACTTCCTGGCTGCTCTCAGTTGCAGACTTTCCAAGGTTAAGTTACGCAAAGATGAGCTTGTGTCTTGGCATTGTCTTCTGTCTCTCTTTGTACCCATTTTCAAAATGAGAAGACTATTTCTTCATTTTATAGGGCATATGGAAGGCCAAACAAACATGGAACTGGGAGGAGATGCTCTGAGGAGGTCTCAGTGCACTCAGAATATCCAACCTCCTCCTCATGAAGCAAAGCTCCATCCAGGCAAATCTGGCTGAGTCCTCCACTTCTCAATTCACTATTTCTAATTCATGGCAATGTCTTCTGACACCCTGGAGGCTCTACAAAAGCGGCAATTATGTCATATTTATTAATTTTCATTTTAGGAAGGTCTGCTTAAATTCATACTCTTTCTCAAAAAAATATTAATTTTAAACTATCATTTTTTAAAAAATATTTTCTTCCATGGGAAATTGAAAGCACTACTTTTATCCTGAAAGAAAAACTTGTTCAAAATATCCTCAATTCCCACAAAACAAAATTGAATTTCAGCCAGTTTTGATCTAAACAGTAAAGCCTTTTCCAGCATCAGAGTCTAATTTTAAGCAACTATTAAAATACTGAAGCCTTGTTGTGATAAATATCAGCCTGTAGAGGGAATTCAGTGGCAAAATTTTAATCTGTTTTATAGAAATGCTCACAAGGTCATAGTAATTCTACTATAAATAGAAACATGAACAGTCTACCTCAGTTTTTATTTAACCTCAAGGTCCTTAAGGGTCCTTGTGCCAAACAGCCTCAGCACTAACATTTGATTTTGCAAAATAGCTTCAAAATCAAGACACAATGAAATAACCCCAAACATCCATGAACTGATTTAAAGCCCAGTATATCTCCTCATTCTGCAGTTATCTCCTTCTGAATTACAGTGCTCATTTAAATTTTAATGAAAAAGAACACTGAAGGTGAATTAATTAAAAGGAAAATATTTCTGTTTACAGCCTTGATCATTGATTTTGACTTGGTCGTTAAAAATAATTCTCTTTTCCTCCCTGCTTAGCCATATGATTAGAGTTACTCTGATTATCTATTCATTTTGGATAAAATATGGAAGAGTACTTAGGCATCTAGATTGTCACCTATGCAGGCAGGATGAGTAGAATGAGTCAAAAAATTCTGTTTAGACTGACAAGATGAAAAGCTTCCCAGACTCACAGCCTTATGCTGCTGTGCATGTCCAGAAGTGCTGCCTCAGTATTTGTCTTCCACACAAAGCTTCTCAAGATTTCCAGCTGAGGCATCAATCTTTCAGTTTCAAGTCATTGTCCCTTGTCCTGTCACTCCATGCCCTCGTGAACTGTCCCTCTCCAGACCACCAGTAGCCCCTTTAGGTAATGAAAAGCTGCTGTAAGGTTTCCCCAGAGCTCTCTCAGCTCCAGGCTGAATAACCCAACTCCCTCAGCCTCTTCCCAGGAGAGGTGCTCCAGTCCTCTGAGCATCTTCATGGCTCTACTTTGGACTTGCTCCAACAGGACCATGTCCTTCCTATGTTGGGGGCCCCAGAGCTTCTAAGGCTCTGGATGTAGAAGGCTATTCTTAGAAGGAGGGGGCTTTGTCAAGAACTTATGTGTAACAAATTGTTTGAGTGTTTGGCAGTATAAGCACAGCACCGAGCTGATTTTTTTGGGACACTTTATATTCACAAGAACATATTGCTAAGGACCTCAGTAAGATATTCCTCCTTTTCCACCTGGAGAACGGATGGACTTCAAAACTTAAAAGACCACGGAAAAAAGTTTTGTGGTTATTCTAATCTATAGCTAATATTTAAAATAATGTTCTGGAGAATGAGCAGAAAAGGATTTGCATTGTGTGTGCAAAACTGTGTATGTGTGTTGTCTTAGACTACAATCTAAGATGTTACCGAAAGTATGTGTTCTATCACCATCTCCAGAAGCTGCTAAAACAGTGGGGCAGTATTCTTTATCTCTTCCATGACACAGCCCTGATAACTCCCTCCCAGGACTATCTTCTGCTAATAAAGTGATAAAATCACATCATCCCATTGTGAGATGCTCTACCCAGGGGGAGGAACCAAGCATTCCTACCTGGATCTGGATCCTATCTGGATCCAACCTCTAACAATCTGAGGTTTGGAACACCACCAGCAGCACTGCCCACTGGATTCCCAGAGGAGAAGAGCTCCATAATCACCACTGGACTGTCCTACAGGATCATAACTTTGACAGAATCACATCCATCACTCCAACAGGACTGCAGACATCATTTGATCAGACTGCTACCACCACCCTGACCAACAGGCTGTCAGGTTGTATCCTGACTGTCAGTTTAAACCAGTGATTCTATATGATCACCTTTATCTTAATTTTCCTATTAAATTGTAGTTCTGACTTGGGATCTCCCACTGGTTTGCTTTAAAACTAGTACGTATTTATACACACTTTTCCTAGTTTTGGGGTGTTCTGCAGACTCCATGCAGCCTTTGACATTCTGTATGTCATAACTGTCCTACGCAGACTTCTGTGCCAGTTGTCATTGTTTGTTGGTGGCATAAATGCTTGTATTCCAGCATATTTAACTTCTGATATTTATCCCATTAATTTCTTCATTCTTATTTATTTACATTGGATCAGAATGTGTATATAAATAGTTATCCATTTCATTATGGCAGCTTTGTAAGGCACCACGTATTAAACAGTTGCTCACTCAAAAGGCAAGGGAGTGAATCTGGGTTTGCATTGTGTGTAGAGCCCTTCTGGCCCTGAGTATTAAATTCCAGTATAATGAGGACCTTGTGCTGGTTGTATAGCAGACAGGGATTCAGCTCATTCTGCCACAGATCTGGCAGCAATGTAAGACTGAGCAGCAGCTGCCAAAAATTACTTGATATTGTGTAAGCCCTTGTGCTGTACAGTTTGAGGGTTGAAAGGGTTCATGTGCAAGAGCAGCATCTGCAAATGAAAGTAGAGCCACATACAGTAGAGCCACATATGTAATAACCATCTGCTGTGCATCCCCTCCTCTCCCTTTGTGCTGCATGGCACAAAACATGGTGAGCCCATATGAGCACTTTGGGATTAATGACATGGTAAATGCATTTTTTGTTCACTGTATCATATTTTTGTCTGTGGAGAGGAAGAAATGTTATTGGAGCCCCAAGGAAGTAGAAGCTGAGGTTAGACCCTGCAAAGGTTGGTGATTTCCACTTGACCGCCTCATTTTATTTTTAACTGCAAAATGGATCTGAAAGTGTTGAAAGTGAAAATAATTCTGGGGAAGCTAAGTGGAAAGAGTGGTTTAGAACAGATTTCACTTTAATTTCTGAGTAACAGCAATGAAAGGACTTTCCAAAATTACACCAAATATAATCTCAATATTCTTTAACTGAAGAAAAAATTTCATTTATTTTCAAGCCTTTTCCAATGTAATTCCTGTTATCTTTGAATAGAAGTGGATCTAATTAGCTGCTCTTAGAGAAGTACTTGACGACTCCTTATGTACTCTGTTCACTTATTCAACCTTTCTCCAGAATACAAGGCATAGGTCATTTTAACAAAGTTCTATAATATTCTGAGTTTAACCTCTTTGCAATGTATGCTGTGAGTTTCAGGAATTTTGTGAACATGAAAGCACAAGCTTGATTAATTCCCTATTTACCCTTCAAGATGGTTAGCCTGATTAGAAGACAGCCTAAGAAACCAAGACGGTATTTTCAAACGAAATTTAAATAATTTTTTTGCCCTGACAATTCTTTTCCCTTGAAGGATCTCAAGAGGATAAAATGGAGGGTGGCAGCACTGAGGGAAATTAAACAGATGAAGACTATTTGTAGACAAATTGCAGACATGCTAATCTTGTTAATTTACAGTAAAACCTAGCACTTATCCAGACCTCTGCCATGACAAAAAGCAACAAAAGGGAGGCATTTCTAATTTCTCAAGTGCACTTCAGATTAAATTATGTTCTGCTACATTCACTGAGGAATCCTATTAACGCCTATTTGCAGTTGCAATCCTTGGGTCAAATTTGGCTCTGTTTTTTTTCTGGTGAGATTAGATCATTGTGTTAGTTTATTTGCTTGTGCTTCTTCCCATCCTCTGTCAATTGTGCTCGCTCTCCCAAATGTTTCCAGTACCATAATCATCATTATACAAATTATGCAGAAGGACCCTGTGCATGCATATTCTTACCATCTTCTGCTGCATTAGAGTGAAACAATGTCACAACAAATTTCACTCACTGCTTTCTGACAAGTACACACAATCTAAATAGTCCTTGTAAACCATGCTGGCAGCAAGAGTTTGTAAGTAAGTGGTATAGATATATTTCACCAAATTTCAGCTTTCCAGAATGAAATATCTTCTTCCAGCTACTCATCTGGATTCACTTGAAAGGCGACAGAGAGTCTAGCACCTCCAGAGTGTGATTATTCCCTGTGATTTGAGACATCTGTCTTGGGCTGAGATGTACCGTGCACACCATGCCAAAGTCTCACCATTCCAAAGGCATCTGGTGACAGATGAAACCTCACTCCAGCATTCCAAGCCGGTGAGAGCTGTGCAAAGAAAAGTCTCTGTGTCTGATGTCCTCCCTACCTGCAGTCACAGTGGTGCACAACTTTGTGCCACTTTAAAGGTGTCCTTGTCGTCGCACACGTATGAACCAACTAAAAGCCTTTCTCAAAGCTCACAGAGAATTGTTTGGGGTCTGACAGACTACTCACACTAACAGGGGTTCAATCCTGTAGGATCCAAACACAGCACTCCAGGGAACATCCACCAGCATTGTGTCACATTCACCCTATTTCAAAATCATCAGTAGGCAAATGGTGCAGCAGAGGTTCTACAAAGACAACTTGCACATCCTGACTGAGGGACTCCACGTGTTCCACAGGGTTCTGTTTCCTAAAGATGGGTCATTTTAAGCCTTCAGCAAAAGCAGAAAAATTATATACTCTCTGAGCTTCTCCAATACAAATCAAGAGTCAAACCAAGAAAAAACATTTCCCATTTGTTTTAGTAGGTAGCACACAGCTGCAGTTAAATCTTTGGCATTGGTATTTCTCAGACATTTACCATCATATACTGTCCAAGGGAAAAAAATGTCATTTTCTTTTAATGAGTACTCAGAATTTTTGCTAGCTGCCAACAGTATTATTTTAATAGACTTTTGGAACAGAGGGTGAGGATGGACTGCACTTGTGTAGGAAGTCATTAATTGTTCAGACCATATCTTGTTGTGGATTTCTCTACGTAACATGAAAGTAATTTTGAGCAGTGACTTAGAATAATTACCACTGTGAAGAACTATTTTGCACAATTTATTACTGAAGCACAGATTTAGTATTGGAGAATAATGACAAATGAATAAACATGTAGTTGAAGTACTATGAATTGGTGAAGTGGATTAGCATTAAATAAATTTGAAATCAAGACTAACAAATATAAACCTCCTTAGAGCCAGAATAGAAATGTAATGTAGCCATTCTCAAGTAAGGCTGAGTACTAAATGATGAAATATTTGACAGAAGCTAATGAGCCATCATCATAAGCAATAGGGTGTTAAAATGAAAAAAGGGAATTGCTATGAAACACATTTTTTCTGATTAATTTTCAGATTTTTCTGAGTACATTTTTTCCCACATGCATATGAATCCTCAACTACTACTTGCCAATTTGGAGCTGCAACTAATGACTTGTGACCATATAATGAGTTGTAATATTTAACTTGGATTCTGTGATCCCAAATGTACTTAAAAGTTTTGATATTTTTGTTCTACATGTGGCAGTGCAAAGAAAATGTCCTCCTAGTCACACAGAGCTACAAAAATATTCATTATTTTGAGATACAAAATTCATAGCACCACTCTTTCTCTTTTCCTGCTCTGTGGGAAGGAAAACAGAGCTTGCACTAACAGACTTCTCATAAGCCCTGCACACTTAGTTCTCAGCAGGGGAATGAGCACCTGAAAACTTCCCTACAAAGGCAGTGCAGTGTGGTGGTTGGAAGGGTGACCCAGCTGACCTGCCTGCCTCTGATTATGTCTTTTATGCCAAGCTGGCTGAAGTCACCGAGGAAAAGCTGTTTCAAAGGCCATCATCATTGATTTCTCTCTGCTGCTGCTGAGGTCAATGAGTTCGTGTTATCTTGATTCTTACCCATAAATATCGATGTGAAAACTCTCATTGACTCCAGCATAAGTGAGGACAGGGCAAAACTCTTGGAAATCCCATCTGCTGCATTGCAGCTTGCTGCTCCAGAAAAAAAGGCAATGACTGTGCATGATGTATTATGAAGGCTGAAATACTGGTACTTCAAAGAGTGCTTAATTAGTTCAGATAGGTCATAGGCCCTCAGAAAGTACCAATTGTTTCTAAGGTTTTATTCCCTACTGATGCCATTTTTTCCACAACTGACAGATGGAAAATGTGCTTGCAGTGACCTTGTCTGGATATTTTTTTTTTATCATTTGCAGAGGAGTCAGAAACTTGAGTAACAAATTCCTTCAGTAATTTGAACATCGTACATCCTTACTAGGCAATCTATGCCATCAGCTGATTTTGAAATAATTTCCTATTAATAAGCTATTCCATCTATAAATAATTATCATCAGGAAATCAGTTTTGAGATTGCTACAGTGCAAAAGATTTTACATTCTATCACATGCTTTTATTTTTCCTGTGGCTGTAAACTTTTTTTAGTAGTGTCCTGAACTCAGGACACAACTGGAAAGAATCATTATTGTTATTTATATGTGAAAGGGAAGGCTATTTATTTTTCTGATTTGCTCTCAGCTCAAGACAATTTTTCTTGACTCTGTTAGTTCTTGGCTACATTGTTTTTCTTGTACTATGAGCAGTTGAACAGAACACACCTACCCATACCTGTCAATCCAGCAAAACTGAGAACTTCATTCCTTATTAAAAGAGGCAACAGTCAATAACACATTAAAGAACACAGCTATAAATTATTCATGACAGTAAATCCCAATAAGTGAAGTATGCCACATGATGCAGAACATTAAAAATTTGCATTGCTTGCCATATCCAGATCAATATTAAAGAGATTGTTAAATTGAGATCAGGGAAAACAGCAAACATGGAAAAAACCCAAAAGTGAACCACAACCTAAAATCCATAAATCAGTCAGCCATAAATAATTAAGGTGAACAACCTTTCCCTTTGTAGAATACACAATACATTTAGAGAGCAGCATTTGTTTGGATAAAATTTCAAAACTTGCACTACGCAACTCTCTTGGTCTGAAGTTTTATTTATTAGCAGCATTAATTGTTCAATACATTGCAATCAGATGAAAGCTCAGAACCACACTTTCAGCTGATGGAAACCTATTTAACTCCATTAAAGCTGTTGGTGATGCAGTATGTTAATCTCCCTAAATTTGGCCAGTACATTTGATTAGGAATTAAACAGTAAGAAAACACTTGAACAATACTTTGGCCTCCACTCTGCTGAAGTTGATGGAAATTCTCCTACCTGCTTTGAACCAGGCCTCCTGCTGGGATTTTATTCTCACATCTAGAAATTTAGAGAACATAGCTCTACAACTAAATACAGAAAAAAAAAATCTGTTGTGAACTTTCCTCAACCTACCCTAAAAACAATAGGCTGAGTGAATGATTGTTAGACTTTTTTCACAAGGTGGGAGTTTATGGGGTTCTACATCCCAAAAGAACGACACCCAATTGTTCCTGAATGTTGACTTCACACCTTCAAGCACAGATATTCTGAATATACGGCAACAAAACAGATTCTGATTCCTCCAGAAAGGCAAGGCAAATGTAATAATAGTTGTAGCAATGCAGACCTCTCATGTCACAGCCTCTCACGTGGCATCTGATGAGGTGCTGGGTCCCAGCACAGGCAGAGGCAGTGGTGATGAGCTCTGGCTGACAGATGCACCACGTAATTCCAGGGGTCTGCTGCACATCCCTGGGTGATCCCAAACAGGCAAACAGCCAAGCCACTGCACACTATCTCTGGGAGAAATCTGTTGTCTTGTCAGCACAATAAATGTGTTAAGCATCATTAGCAAGATTCTTGATTACCTATTTTGAATTAAGTAGTGGCGCATGCTATTTACTGCTGCAGAAGAAAAAAGTGATAATTTCTGTGCAGACAAAGATCTCTGCCTATGAAATTACTCCAGCACTGGAGCCAAGGTAAAATTAGATGCAAACATATTATAAATTGAATTAGAATTCTGCAATTGATAATATTTTCTTATTTGGTGAGTAATGAAAATTTACACAGAATTTTCTGCAACAACTATTTGAACTGAAGGGAAGAGACACCCAATTCCTTCTGAAATGAATGGGAATGCTGTTTGCAGTGCCCAGAGGCAGATTTTGAGAACTTTATCCTTGATCTTTTTTGATGCAATGGGTTCTGTTCTAGTCAAGGGCAATAATGAAAAGCTGTGTTTCCCTTGCATTCTGTCAACAATGCCTAAACTGCTTCTGTCAATGAGAGTGACCAAATGCACATGTTTTTTCCAGTACATGCAGTTCTCTCTTCCTCTTAACACTTTGGTCCAACCTGGTCTATTTTCTGCTTAAATACACAATTTAATAACAGGTTGCATTATATGTAAAAACCCACTCATGCATGTAACATTCCAGTACTGTTTCTTAGCATGGTGCAGACCTCAGATGTATCATTAACAATCACCTCCATATTACTGAATATAGAAAACTACTTCTTCATTCCATCTTCAGGACAGAATAAGTAAATTTTCAGCAGCATATTGTAAAGATACACTAGTTTCTAAGGAAAGCATTTTGCTCTGTTAAAACTACAAATACATTGGATGAATGTGAGACTATTTACAAATTTTATTTTTTTTATTTGGGGTTTCTGCTTAGATGGGATATTTCCTGTTTGCTCTATTTCATCTGTTCTGCATATGCAAATTCTAGAGACCATAAAAATTAAAACCAGACCAGGGTCAAGCTTATGCTTTACAGTAGACTTTCTAAATGGACAATTTCCAGCTTTGTTCTCATAAACATAAAATGCATTGACTTTAAAAAAATGATATCATCACCATACAAGCATGTTTTTGCACCAGCACCCAAAGTGATCAGTTTAACACGCCCTGTCATCCTCAAAGACTTGTCTATTCATGCCATGTAGAAGTGAGAGATACCTCTAAAATTCTTCTACTTTCTCTTCAAATCCTCTCAGTGCACCCATTTCTGCTGGAATGGAATTCATGTTCTCACAGCAATGACAATAAAGGTCCCAACTTGGGACCAAAAATCACCCTACCCATAAAGAGCTCCTGGAGTATTTCAGAGGGAATGTGGCCTTTGCTAGGAAGTCATGATCTAACAACAATTTCTCCACTAACTAGTGAGAAGGAAAGCTCTCTTGGATGTTTCGAGTTTTTGGAGAAGGCACATTCCAAACTACAGTCTCATTGTATGCCCTTATCTTATAGCTATTATTATCATCATCATCTTCCAGTTATTGAACTGTTCTATTTCAACCCATGAGCTTTATTTTGTTTAATTCTCCTTCCCACCCAGACAGGGTGGGGATGGAGGTGGGTGTTTGAGAGAGCAGCTGTGTTTTCGTTGCCTACTGGAGTTAAACAATGACAGCCACACTACTGACAAACCTTAGATGCTACTTCTAATTGTATGTGTTCAGTTGAGTGGGGTTTCAGTGCACTCAAGAGCTGCTTAGAACCAGAGTGAGTCCATTTTCATCAAGGATCTGCAGAAAACACTGCAGGTTTGAGCTGGAAAAAAAAAAGTTAAAAGTTTTCAGAAAATATAGTGTTCAAGGAAGTTTACAAAATATTAAAGTTTAAGTATGAAATATTAGGGCAGGTTATATTGTGCTGTGCTCAGGAAAATTTTCTCCAGAAACAGGAAAATATTGAACAGGGTGTTTATATAAGCGTCATCATCAAAATCATCACCAGCTCTGCAGAGGGTTTTTTGCCAGCAACATCTCCCTCTGTTCTTCCAGTTGGCAGGACCATAACTTTCAAACTATTGCATAATCTTAAACAGATAACTTCAGATGAGGCCTTTCAGACAGTGATGGTGACACAGAGCTCACCATGAGGTCAGGATTCATCAGGAAATATAAATGTATCTCTTGAAGATGGATGGACAATGGCAAGCAGCAGTAACAGAAGCACAAAGAAAAAAAAATGTCCCAGATTGCCAGATGAATCTGAAAAACATTCCATTTGTGAGGAAGACAGGAGGAGCTATGTGTTCTCCCAACCAAACATGTTTCACCAGCAGGTGCTGGATTGTCAAAGCCACTTCAGCTGGAAGAGCATCTGGATGAAATCAGCTTATTTATAGCCCTGGATCCCTAATGAACTGTTTTCCCAATTCCATAGCAAGGATGATCAGTGTGCCATAGGAATTTTGTCAAAAGCACTCCTAGAGAGTGAGATAGCAGCCTTGCTGTGCTTTATGAGATGTCATTATCCTTAAGAGTAAGGCCTAAGAAGGTTAAGTTAGGAGAAGGTGATTAATTAACCACCCTTTCTGTTATTTTGAACTCTGTCAGACTTGTCACCATTCCCATCCAGCAACGGGACAGGGATGCTTCAGGTTTTGACCTCTAGTTTTTGTCCTCTCGTCTCATATATGAAGTAGAATGGTGATCGGGTGGTGGGGACTGCACGAGGTTTTACAGCACAGCACGTGGCTGGAGCTAGCCCAGCTGAATCAAAGGCAAGGACACCCGGGTCTGGTGGCTACAGCCATAGAAACAGCCAGGTTTGAGCATTTGTAATAACTTAAATTGGGACAGGGGCCACCTGCCTGTGGCAGTTTCTCTCTGCTGTGCTGTGATTTGTTGTGGCAGAGGCCAGAGTCAGAGTTATCTCACCCTGCTGCTGGAAAGGTGATTTTATGCTTTGCCTTGACATTTCTTGATGCAGTGCTCTCTCTCCCTCCATGGGGGTCAGAGTTTGCAGGGTTCCTATAGGAACTTTGCCAGCATCTGGCAGGTAGGTCCTGCAACATGCACCTCTGCATCATGAAAGATCCAACCACAAAACCCCCACGGGGCAAGAGGAAGGCTAGAGGAACACTGATCCTCCTTTTCCTCGCTGAAACACAATGTCTACTCATAGAAACAGTAATAAAATACCCCCCAAACAACCTGTACTGTTTCAGAATTACCCAAGGAGGAGACAAAACTACCCTACTCAGAACTACCCTCTGCCTTGCTTCTGCTGTGCTGTTGCATGGAGTTATTAAAGTTCTGGCAAATAAAAATTCTGTCTCCTCTCGTCCAGGCAGGAGAAGGCAGTTCCAGCCCTGGGAGAAAGGCACAGACCAAAGACATGGAGAATGCAAGGGAGCAGCCCCCACTCCTGGACCTCACACAGCTCATCTGATGGTGGGGCATAAATCCTTCTTTACTCATAAATCCTTCTTTACTCATCTTAACTCACCCTTGTAGGCTTGACAATCACTGCCTCACAGTCAGTGACCAACCACATTGTGCTCATGGCTAGAGATATAAAACCTGGATGGAAAGGGAGGGGTTGATTTTTCTTTTTTGTTTTTTTTGTAAATGTAGACATTATTTTAATAAATTTGATCTTACCAGGAAACACATCTCAGTCCTCTTACACCTTTGGTGCAAAGGGAATTCATCATGCCACTTCTACTATTTCACTGTTGCTGGGGGTTTACTGACAATTGAAACACAAAGCAGGAGTGGTCCTAATGATGTGACAGGAACAATAAAAAAACTGAGCAAATAAATGTGAGGAGTGCCAGATTTTGGTAAAATCAAGAGACACAGTGCAGGGAATTTTAACAGCAAATACCTTCTAAGACTGTTTTGTTTCTTTTTTTTTTATCACTGTTAATTAAATCATCTGATAGGATTTCCTGAAAAGTCCAATTTAAGTTGTTGGTCTGCTTTATTTATAAATATGTCATGGCACAAAGACTAACGAGTTCATTTTTAAAAATAAATTAGACTCTAAAGGTTACACAATGGAGGGAAGCAATGAACATCTGTGGCATTATGGTGCCACACAAAAACCCTCTTTGGGGGATTTGCTGCATACAGACACCTGCTGAGCAATGATGTTAAAGCCCACCTGTGTCCTTAGCTTTGATAGGTGACCAGAACCACCCAATAACCTTGATTCAAAACCACAGCTCATTTATTTATTGTATCTTATATATACATTTGTACAGATGTATATCATATATACATTCTGTCTAACTAGTTGATAAAAACATATATATATAATAAAATTTGAAACAGGCTTTTGATATTGAACACTTTAACCCATATAGTTGTTGAGTTTAGCATGGAACAATGATCAAAATTTGGATTTGCAGAAAATAAATCCCTGGACTTAGCTTCCTGTTCTTTAGGAACCATCAATCAATCTTTTGCATATGTAGTTAGAGTGACTGAAGTAATTACCTGCCAGGTATTTGTTATTACCTCAGTTCTGGAAAAAAAACCAATTAACCCAACCAAAAAACCACTCTGTTTATTTAAGAGAGTCCTGACCATAACTGCTGGGCAAAGAAGGTGCAGCTGGAGGTGACTTCCAATGCTTTTACAGCTACATCCAAAGGAGAATGTCTGGCTTCAATCACATAAATGTGTTATCCAAAGGGATCCAAATATGTTCTCATACTTATGCATAACCTGTCTGGAGTTGCCTGATTTTGTCTGTCAGTAGTTTTTCGGTTTTCTTTTTATAAATATGAAGCACATGCATCTAGATGTAACTATGTTTAATTTTATTTTTCTTCATATTAAAGGGTTATACTTAAAATTTATTATTCAAGAACATTTATAAATTTTTCTGCTACCTTTGAATATTATGCAATTCCCTAACAATAAAAATGTAATGGAACTATGAATTATAATTAATTGTGCTTAGACTGTTCTTTTATTTATCAGAAATATTTTTAAAAACATTTCTGCAGTAGCCTATATGCCTTATTTAGTTGGGAATTCTGTTTTGCTGATGCATTTCCATATTTTGCTTCATGTTTAATGATTGACTATTGGGGTTTTTTTTTTTCGCTTGAGTATAACTGAAGCTTGTTCAATTTTTTTTTTTTTTTACATTTCACTGCTGTAGATCTCTAATTTTACTGGTATTAAATTTAAAGTTGTAATATTATGATTCCTCACTTTCATGACTATTAATAGAAATGTAAAATGCATCAGATGATACAAAAAATAAAATATTTTGCAGAAAAACCTTTCTTAATGAAGAATGAGCTTGTCTTGGAATGATTGCTTTTGGGAAATAATTGATATTACAAAAGTAGAGTAAGAAAAGTAAGAAAATACAATTTAAATTACACCCAGTCCATGGATTACAGTCCATATCAAGTTCTAAGAGCTAATTTCTAATATCACTTTAAACTTTATATTCAATTTGCAATGTCTGTTTCCCCATTGGCAAAGAGTCATGGAAGCCATAAGGTGAGCTGGAGTAAATCAGCACAGGTTCACTGAAATCTGTAAATACAGCAGTTCCCACCAGCTAATGAGCACCACCACTTCTGCAGAGAACACTGTGTTGCACCAACACCTATTTTATCTACACAGCCCTGGGCCAGATCTTCTCACAGAAACAGATGAAACCTCTGACTTTTCTGTGACACTGAAAACCTCTGACAATCCTCTTGCAGTTTCAAGCACCAAGTGCTCCTGCCCAGCTGATGGACTCCTCCTGCAATGCTGAAGGGAAGAGTTTCAGAATCAGACTCTCTCACCTCCCAGGTTTTATTTTGAAGCTGGCCTAAGCTGGTTTAGAAGATGTGGCCATCCAAAAGCTGTTTCATCTGAAAAGAAGAGCTGGCTGCATGACTGAACCTCTGCCCATCTCCCATGCATTTTATGTAAGCACCTCCTAGGCATTATCTAAAGGACAGGTCTAGAGCACAGCTCTAGCAATCTTTCATGCCAAACCAAAGTTGCTACAAACTGAGGGTCTAGCAAACCTCATCAGACACCTGCCCCATAAAGAACCAGGCCTGTGGATTTCAGGGGTCTCTCCTCACGTGTCAAGGCAAGCAGACACTCCAGGTTTTGCCCCAGTAGGGACCGAGAGCTCCTGACACAGCTATACCAGCACTGCTGCTAACTAAGCACTTTTCCAATGAATAACTTGAAGATTCTTCTCTTTGGGAGGGTTAATCTAGTACCTTTCATGAGCACAATACTCATTAATATGTATCCTGCATTTCTAAAACCTTGTCTCCAGCTAAAAAAAAGCAAACCTCTTACACATTGTGATTATAGCTATAGCTATTCACATTTCATTTTCATCTTCCCCACTTTCTGGGGTCTTAAACATGAAGAAAATTACTGCATTGCATTAGTATTCCCATAAGTGGCAATAAACCTTTTTCAGTATAAACACCACTATGGACTGGCATGCCTTTTGAGAGAAAATATGACAGGAAAACTTTGGAACCCAGCAAATTTTTCACTGATTTGTTTAAACATACAATTTAGTTTTCATTCTCTGTTTTTGCCATAATTTTTGTCAGCCCAACAAGGCACTGAAGCTCAGGCCCAACTTTAAATCTGTGCCTATTCTTGCTGCCTTCAGTGAGACTTAACAAGAACCCAGGCAGAGAACAGAATGGGAGTCTGTGGGATGTGGGAGGTTTAGGAACTGCATAAAAGGAGCTTGTGGTGCCACCTGTCCTCAATATCCTACCAGAAGGTCACCATGAATCAACTTACTACAGAAACTGATTTTAGACAGAAAGGAAATGAAATTGCACTGAGCATAGTGGGTATTTTAAAGCAGTCTCTTAGGATGGAAGTTTGCCTGTTGGCAACGCTGCAGCTGTGGATATTACAAATGAAATATTCTGGATGTGAAGGCTTTGGCACTAATATGACTATCCTTGATATCAGGTAGAGGAACAAGAAAGGGAGGGAACCATCCCACTATCATCTTGTTAACATTCCTGCCAAGTGCACTAAGGACACTGGAAAAGCACTATACTGCTAATGCTGCCATGTGAGCAATAAGACATGCCAAATTCTGAAAAACACCTCCCTCAGGGGAGCAAGTGAAAGCTGTTTACAATAGATCAGAAACTCCTGTCTGAGATTTATCAGCGGCTGTCACAGGTGAGAAGTGTTTACTAACAAAGCCAGAACAAGTGACAGAGAAGGTGATGACTCCTTCAGGATGCTCAGCCTTTGGAATAATTCATCATGTAGCAGCAGCCATGGCAAGTCCCAGACTGGAGCTTTCAGCAGGCAGCTTGGGCATAGCAAAAGCATTCCCTACCCTGGGCAGATCTAATCTAGCCCAACTGTACTGCAGCTGCCCCGAGGCAGTCAGGGAAATGGAAAATGAATCAAAGTGGATCTGATTCTGACTTCCACGAGAGCGCTGCAGAGATTCATTTCCCCGCAGTTGATTTGACTAGATTAGATTAGAAGAAGTTCTTTACTGTGAGGATGATGAGGCCTTGGCACAGCTTGCCCAGAGAAGCTGTGGATACCCTTGGAAGTGTCCAAGGCCAGGCTGGACAGGGCTTGGAGCACCCTGGCCCAGCGAAGGCATCCCTGCCTTTGGCAGAGGGGATGGAACAAGGTGATCTTTAAGGTCTCTTCCAAGCCAAACCATTTTGGAATTAAACTCTGGGAAACAACTTTCTTTAATTGCATGAGGAAGCCAGAAACTTTGCCTACCAAAGGCTCTCTATCAGCTCTACCATACAACCAACAGAAATGTAATTTTTTCTATTCTGCTCTCACAGTTCATAAATTTTACTCTAGGAATTGAATGGAAACTGCAGTTGGTAACTAATGAAGGAGAACTGAGAAGACCCTAAAAGAAGCTGGTAATCTTTTGATAGATCTCATTATGTTCTATTTTGACTGCTCAACCAGCTGTTCTTTTTTTAAATAAACCCTTCATTCCAGGTTTGCTGCAGTACATTACCATTTTTTTGAGATTCCAGAGAGTGTTTCCTTCTACTTCTGGAACAATCTTTCAGGCTCTGACAAGTATTTTCCAGGAAAGCTGACTGCAAGTGCACTTGTCTTCTTAAATTAAACCCCCGCTGCCATTTGCAAGCAGATTTCTTTAGAGACAATCAAAAGCATGCAGACCTCAGCCCCTCCTTTCTTCAGGCCTCTAGCAGCCAGAAACATATCATGTTTTTATAGGCTCTGTCACATATTTGCATCAATCTCCATACAATAAGCCTTGTCTCCTCACCACACCAACATACACTGCTCATTACAGAAATTAACAGGTTAATGAGCTGGAGGGGGCATCATTATCAGCTCTGAGGGATGGGTAGCATCTTGTCTGCTGAAACCCTGTGCCAGGAACAATACCATAAAGATCCACCTAGTTTCCTTCCTGTGGCCACATATTAAGTTTTCCAGCCTAAAGTCTGTTATAACAGAAATATTCATCAAAAGCAGGCTAAAGGAAGACAGGATAAGGATAACATGAGATTACATCAAAAAGTATTTCCAAAGAAACTGTTTTCTACATATATATTTTTCAGTTATTGAGATCAATATGGGTCCTTTCTCATGGCCCAGATCACAGGGCCTTAACAAATGCAGATAATAACCCTTTTTTTTCTGACTCCCTGTTCTGACTGCAAGCTCTTTGGGAAATAGATAACCTTTACTGAAAAACTTTAGAAACAACCAAAAATTGCTCTCTAATCTCCATAGCTGTTTATGTGCTCTGGTCTAAGTAGTGCTAGATAAAAAACTACCTGTGTATTCACACCTGTACCTTTACAGTAGAGTTATAAAGAAGTTCCTCAGCAACACCTACATTTAAAGGCTTAAAACACAATTCCATTGAAACTCCTCTAGGTACCTTGAGGTTACAACAGACTGTGATAACCAGCAGTTTGCAAATGGTAGCCTGCAGCCATAACAAAAGGCTTGCTTGATTTCTGTGTTTGAGAGGCGGGACAGCAAAGCAATAAATATGCAACGTGCTTTCCTCTGTGGAAAAGAAAGTGCAAAACCACAACAAACAGGAACAGACAACAACATTTGGAGATAACACTACTAAAATAGAGACAAGTTGCAGCCTGAGGGCATTAACCTGCCTTCCCTTAAACTTCTGTTGTGTACAATCATTGCCTACAGGACCCCTGTTTTGCTGAAGTTTTTAGCATCCAATGATCATGGACCACATCAAACCAAATGAACTTTTATCCTTTCTTCCACCTTGTCTTTCCCTGCACCACAAATGAAATCAACTTCTATCATCCATCCTTTATAAACTTATCACTTTCCCCTTCATGTAATTTCTCTATTGAATCCAGGATTTTTATTTTTTTTAATTTTTTTTTGCAAGTTTGGAAGAGCTTTACAAAAGGGAGAGGCAAAGGAATAAAACCAGGCATCTGAAAAAGCAATAACAAAACTGGGTGGCAGCTGGAAAAAAATAATCACACAAATTAGGCAAGATTTATAGCTACTGAAAGAGAACGTGACTCCACTGACACCAACAATCTAAGAAATGTGTGCAGATATGCACTTTTCTCTTACATTGCCATTCAGAGCAGCAATGTGGATGGCAATATAAGAGGAATTCCCTGACTTTCCACTAACACAGTGCAAGCCTGTTTCTCTTACACTACCAAATATATTTATACCTAAATCATAGAATTCATTGCTTTATATTTCACTTTTTGACACATAGTCATGGCTGAAGCCCAGAGTTACTTCTTCTCTCAGCAAAAATGATATTAATATCCCTGCAAGTGAATATCTAGTGAATTTATTATAAGAGGAAATGGTTAGACACATTCAAACCTCAGAGCAATTTAATCCATGCATCAAAATACTCACAGTGCTGAATAAATTGAAAATGGAATGTGTGATACAGATCTGTGTTTGGAGTAGAAGCAAAGAAAGTCACTCAAGTAGTTTTGCTATCACAAATTAAGGTACTTAAGATTTCTTAATTCAAAGCTATAAAAAGTTCCTTCCTGTGGACACTGCAGAGCAGCACATTTTTGATAATTGTAATAATCAGATTTGGTTTGGGGTTCTTTTGTCATTAGGTATTTTTCCCCCCAGTCAAATTAGAAATGCAATGCATTGGACAGAAGATAGTGTGTTGAGGCTTCAATGAAGCAGCAGAGAGATGCAGAAATCTTAGTTCAGAAGTGGGATGGGCTATTGATAACAGCCATCCTGAAACAATATATAATTTACTCCTTTTGGAGATTCTTAGAATTTCCAGGTTATCACAGAGCCCAAAGTGTGATCTGC
This sequence comes from Irena cyanogastra, assembly GCA_013397155.1. Classification (NCBI taxonomy): domain Eukaryota; kingdom Metazoa; phylum Chordata; class Aves; order Passeriformes; family Irenidae; genus Irena; species Irena cyanogastra. Next base: position 603,010 of record VWZV01006363.1, on the reverse strand, counting down.
TAGGACTGAGTTTAACACATAAATGAGGAAAATACATTACAAGGTTAAAAACCTTAAACTTTCATGCTTGAAGTAGTTTTACCTTTATGAAAAAGCCCCAAGCACAATGTAGCTGAATGACTACTCACTGCAACTTTCTGAGAGACTTTCTCTGCTCCACCAAGAGCAGCTTAAATGTGCTTTTTCAGTTTTCCTTTCAGTGAGTCAGAAATTGTCCTTTCTATAACCTGAGGCAGCATTTACTGCTCTTCTAGGTGGCACAGCATTGTTATCAGTCTAGATATTCTGGTGCTCAAATGCCAGGTCATCTAGCAGGGGAGCTGTCAGCACTGGATTTATTTTTGGGCACTGGTTTTTAGCACTGGTTTCTATTTTTGTCAGCTTGGGTTTATTTTTACTGTAGCAAATTAATGTTTCACATATAGGCAAATCCCAAAGCAGGGGGTCTGGCAGCACCCAGGTGTTCTGGTTTGAAAGCAAAACCAGTGAGAGACACCAAGTCAGAAATACAATTTATCAGGAAAAGAAAAAAAAAACCAAAACCAAACAACAAAATACATGCAATCATACAAAAGAAAAGCCACTAACAGAGTCAGAACATAACCTGACAGCCTGCTAAGTAGGGTGGTGGTAGCAGTCCAGATGAAATGGTTTTTGTTGAAGTGGTGATCCTGTAGAAAAGATTCCATAGCTCTTGTCCTCTAGAAAACCAGTGGGTAAGGGCAGTTTGTTCTGCCCCAAATCCCAGATTATATCCAGGTGGGGATGCTCAGCTCCTCCCCCCTGGGGGAGCATCTCACTGATATCATTCTGTGAGTCAGTGGTGGGTCCTTGATTGCCCATTATACAGAAGTGGCTCCTGGAGCAAGTTATCTCTGAGTCATGTGGCAAGGCATTGAGGGGTGTATTAACAGGAGATAAGGAAAAACAATTGCCCTCTTGGTTTCAACAATTTTTTGGAGATGGGAATAGAATATATCTTTATATTGTAATCTAGGACACCAGGTAATTCATTCCCAGAAAACCGAGGTCAGCACAGGAGTCTGCTATCAGCAAAGCCAGTCCCACCTCATGCCTGTGATTTAATCAGGGACTAAGAGAGGAGGAGACTGCTCCTGCTCTTTGCTGAGCTCCCAGCCCACTGCTGTCTCAGATCCCAAACCCTTGCAACAGCTCAGTGGCAGAAGTGTCACTCAGCTCCTAGGGATAGAGCTGCTGTGCTGGGCTGCACAGTGACATTACAGTGACATTACAGGGGCACTGCACATCTACAAAGACTCACTACCCACACCTGCCCATTTAAGAGAAAACTTAAAATTTAAAAATCCATGTGCCTTCAGGTAGCTATAACACAGTAGATTAATAATAATTACAATAATTAGATAATACAGCCCTATTTTCAAAGGTGTTGCTGGCACTATCTTTAAAGGCAGCTGCTTGATATCTGCAAGTACTTAAAGCACTTTGAGGATTGGATTCTCAGTGCAGATCCACACAGCTCTTTGAAAAGTGGACAAATGATGCTGAGCTCTCTGGATCCCTGGTGAGACACAAGTTCTTTTAAAAATTTGATGCCAGATGAAAAACTGGTTTTTCCTGTAAGAAAGCTCTATTGGCAAACAAGCAGGAAAAAGAAGAAGTACAAAGTACATGCATAGCACAAGTACATCCTCCTACCTGTCTTTCAGTTCTTTCCAGAAAGCCTGAGCAATTTCTCTCTGCTCTGAGGTCACACAGCCTCATCTTAATGCAGGAATGTGAATACAACAGTGGAAATAATGGGGGTACATTCAGATAAACATTATGGATCTGTATCAGTTCTTTGTGGGTATTTTTAGCTAGTGAAAAGCTATTCAACCATATCCAAAGCAGAAGTTAATTTTGTGTTCTCTGGGGTTTTTTTTTTTGTTTGTTTGTTTTTTTTTTTTTTCAGAATGCGACTTATTTGCATGGAATCTTGAATTCTTCTGGGGTTTAGTATAGAATTTGCTCCCTTCCACTTTAAATGCCTTATTGTTTTATTTTGGTTGTTGCCTTATTTATTTTTAAGTCAGAAGCAGAAAACTCCTCGATGGCTACAATCAGTATTCTGTTACCCTTACATTGATCCTTTAGCTTTTGCCTTCTCACAGAGCTGTTACACCATACAAGCAAAAGTAGATTTACTGGTGACAACAGCAAACCGTGTTCAAGTTAACAGTGCAGCATTTTTCTGATGAAGAGTTTCCCATTCAAGCAACACCAAGGATTTCATAGAGCTGCTGAACCTGTGTAGAGTTGCCAGACTGCAGTTGTGGCATTGCCCCTGCTCAGGACACTAGGGTGAGCTGGAGAGAGCTGAGGGTGTAGAAGTTTATGCTGAGGGCTAAATACTGGATAATTTCTGTGACTACTTAAATGCAAGAGATTAGTGAGTTCTCATTCCCATGAAATCATAACACAGCCTCAGCATCTGAACCAGTCCAGGCACAGCTTCCAACCTCCAGCTGTTTTATTCTCTAGCACTTTTAATATTTCTACATCTGCATATGATTTTATGTCAAGCAATTATTAAAATTATTCCTATAAAAAGGGTGCCACATAAACCAGTTCCACTATTGCCACCATTAAAAGGTATGAGTTATAATTTCTTCCCTGAGGAGAATGTAATGCACAAGAAAAATACAATCTCCCTGAATGTGGCTTAAAAATTTATCAGGATTGGAAAGCTTTTGTCCAAGTATCTTATATTTACAGCAGTAAGATCTGTTGCCCAGTGTGATTAGCATGTACCAGACCTACAGCCCTGACAGGGCTGCTTTGTTCATTTCTTAGAGGACATAAATCATCACTAACATGTGACTTAACACTCTTTATCTGAGTCCATTCCTGTGAAGTCACCCTGCCTAAAATGCACCCAGCCATACAGATAGGGGGGCTTTAGTCTCCTATGGTGGTGTGTTGGCAATCTAGAGGATGAGGAAAATTAAAAAACCAAAATATTGATCCATGTCTGTTCTTGCATTTATACAGTACAGGGTGTGTATGCTGTGGGTGTGCTGTATTTCTTGCTATAAATTAATATTTAAACCAGAATAATTGCCTTTGTATGCAGAGGATTTAGTACCTGGAATTCAAATGAGAAAGCAAAATCCATTCCCATTCTGTTTATTAGGTGATGAAATTGTATTGAATTATGTCAATTCCTTTTCTCTCTCTTCATTTCAAAGAATATGTTCTGTTTTAAAAGCTTAAAGAAGTGTCAAACAGCCAGAACTTGTACCCACTACTGAGCAAATGGAAGACAACAAAGTGAGTGGGCTTGAGATGCTGGCAAACTGTCTGGAGTAGAGGTTTCAGTTATTGCCCTTCTTAACAAATGTGTAGAAAGGATTTGAAAAAAACTTGCACTGAAAAATGTCTCTTTCTGTGCACATATAAACTTCCCAAAGAAAAGGTCAGTGTGGAAATGGGAACACGCAAATTTCTCAGTTACACATGGAAAAAACAGACTTGTTTGTTTGTTTTTTTTTGCACACCTAAAAAGTGTGCATTTCTAACAATTGTCTCACAAAAAATGAATTTGACATGGAGAAACAATACTATCTGATTACAAAGCACAGAGGATTAATACTTACTGGCAATCAACAGGGAGGATAGAATTCATTCTCACTTTCTCAGTTCACATCAGTGAGAAATACATCTGCAGGAAATCAAAGCCTGTATTGATGATGTTCAGGAAAAGAGATAATTTTATTAGAGCAAATAGCTGTAAGTAGCCATGTGATTTTCAGCAACCTACAAAAGAAGCATTACATTTTTGAACTATATTATTCAGCTTCCCTCCCAACCCTTTCATCAAAAATCTCATCTCAGTCTGCAAGAATCTTCTGCTCACTGGCTGCACTTTTAAATGACCAGCAATCAAGATGGTTAAGCTACACTACAAATCTAGCCTTCTGGTTATGGATTTTTAATTACTCTCAATTACTCCTTCCCTTTTTTGATCCCTTATTACTTGTTTTTGCCAAACATGATCCCAATTCAGCAGCCATTCAACTCAGCAGGAGTCATTCCATTAATGAAGTTTTGATCTGTAACAGCTTCTTTCATTTGCACTACAGACTATCAGGATCAAATCACAGCTGAATGATGTGGTAGAGCAAGCTGACTCATGAACAGAGTAAAGCCTGGCTTCCAGATTACTCCTGTCCTATTACCACCCCATCCCATCTCCCTCGATAATCCCCATTTCCCCACAGCTCTGTCCCAGTGGTTCTGCCCTGCACATTCCCAGTCCCCCCGCTATTATCCTCCTCTCCACAGCAGCTCCCTCTGGTCCCCAGGCCCTTTCCCTGCCACACTGTACATCAGAGCAGCCAGCCTGTCCTGCTGATGGCTCTGCCCTGTGCTGTGCAGGCGAGGAGTTGGCTGAAAGGCTGCTGGCTATATGGCTGCTATAAACTCAGCTGAGAGCAAGGGAGCACTCCCTGTTTATCTCTCACTAAAGGCTCTTTGCCATGTATCTAGCTGTCAATTTTAGCAGAATATTTAGGAGCTTAACACCTTCCAGATCTCTCTGTGCTATGAATGTAGTGGGTATTTGCAAATTTGGTTGCAGTTTGCTAAAAAAAAATCAAAAGCTGCTAGGAAGCAAATGACTCACAGATGGACAATGTCATCACGAGTTGTGTTTCCTTAAAAAGCCAGACTAAATGTTCCCAGAAGAAGGTAAGAGTCTTATAAAATCACAGACCAGGTATGAGTGATAGTGCACTGGCAGCCAAATCATCCATTTTCAAGAGCAGGGTCATAAAAGAAGAGTTCGTTTACTCAAGAGAAGTAATTCTGATGTGCATTTGCAGTAGAGTGCGTAAAGCTCTCAAGGTTACCGAATCTGCAGTGAGGGAAGACTTGTTTCCAGCTCCCAGCCTGCAGGTCATTGCAATCCCAAACAAGTGATCACAGTTAAACTGCTAATCCTGTTTATTCTAGAGTTAAGCCTGAAACACAACACAAAATCTCAACTACCCTTGATTTTTCTTACCTGGAAACTGAACTGAACATCCTTATGTCTTAGGCTTATGTCTTTGTAAGACTGAACTGCACTCTGAAATTTGAAATGCGCAGCTTTAGGGGCGAGTAATTTTCATTTTATTTTATCCACAAAGTTTACTTCCCCATTTGTCTTTTGTATCAAAGAAAGTGAGCTTTCCTCACCAAGAGAGCTCATGCAGAATGTCAGACCATTGTCCTCTAGCTGCACATTCAACTGCTGTTTACATCTGCAAGTTCCACTGGAGAAATAAACACACTGAGCACAACATTGCCATCAGTTAAAATACCAAGCTGCCTCTTCACAAGACAGGCCGTGCATAGCTAAGCATCAAAATGTGTTCCCAGTACTGTTTTTATTATGATATGACAAAGAGTCTTCACACTTTAATGATGTTATCTTCTAAAGGGATGATAATAATTTAACCTGCTTCAGTGGAGATAATAAAAGTTCGTGTATTTTACACATCTCCCTGCTGTCAATACTGGATTTTTTCCACATTTTTTTCTTCATGTGGGATGAATAACCATCCACCAAACACAAGTAGCAACTAACAAGCTGAGATAACCCCATCGAAAAATGATTATTAAAAGACCCTTGACTTTTTCCTCTCTGTCCTTCAAACAAAAACTCTCAAAAGTTAACAAACTGAATTTTCTTTTTGACAGAAACACCAAACAATGCTTGAAACGCTGCCCACATCTGTGAAACTATATCTAATCAAATTCACGCCTGCATTGGTTGCCTGGGCAACAATCAGACAGTTGCTCCTACAAACAAACTGCAAACAGCAGAAGGAAATGTGCTCTAACTGGAAGCACCTAACTCTCTGAGCTTGAGCCCTGTTAGTTTAAGAAATAATCATGTATAATATGATCTTATTCACAAGGCAGTGGATGAATGGAGGAGGGATATTACAGACTGACTGGCTCACTCCGGAGGATAAGGAAGACATAGGGAAGGTTGTGAGCAAATGAACATAAAAGCTCAGCTCCATTTTTATCATTCTCTCCTTTTCTTCTCCCTAAGAAGCACAGCATGGCATTTGGATGTAACTATATGTCCCTGCATAAAAGGGTGATTCATTGCTTCTCCTTCAGCACATAGCTGAAGTTATTGTCTACATTTTCCCCTTGCAGCACAGGCCCCCAATTGATGGGCTGCGAGTCAGGCTCCTCCTCACCACACACAGAAGAGATGGCTCTCAGGGATGTATAGAGATGTGATAGGCACTGCAAAGGCCGTCGTTTCCACAGCAACAGGGATCATGCAGGAGCTCTGAGCCAAACTTCATCTCCACCCCATTCCTCCCCCCTCCATCTGACCACACAGGTTTCCTTCTTCACGCTCAGCCCAGGCGCATCCGGGGGAATCCAGCCCCGTTTGGGGGGTGAATGTCCCTCACACATGGAAATGTAGGGGCTGTAGAGACAACTGCTGGCTTTGGGGCTCACGTGGTTTTCTAACAAGTCAAGCTCGTTATCCTCAAGCATTCAAAAATTATATTTTATTGAGTAAGATTTACGTATATAAAATCTTGAGATTTGACTAATGAGTATCTTTTAATTTGGTTTAACTTGACTTCCGGGTTATAAAATTTAAGCCCCTTTTCATACTAAGGTCAGCTTGAAATTATGTTTTTCACATTTACCTGTGAAATACACCACAGGTATTTTTTGATGGTGTTTTGGTGGTTTAAGTTAATAAAATGTAAGCTGCTGACAAAATAAGTCAGACCCAGGGCAAAAAGGATCTAAACAAACAATAATTATGATAATATTCACAGTGGCATGCTATAAATTAGGCATATTGCAGCTGTCCTGTAACACTCATTTAAAAAAGGAAAGAAAACAGAATTGTCAAAAGGCTGCTCCTTATTGAAACCTGAATTAATTACCTGCTAAATGTAAGTACTGCAGAGGAACATCCTTGTACTGCAGATTTCCACCTCTGCTATGTACAGGCTAAAGCCCCTAAATAGTGCCTTACATCATGGGCTTCAAGTTGGTGGGTGTAACTGCAAAACTGAAACCATCACTAAAAAACAAATATAAAGATGCCAAGCTGACTTCCTGACCACAGAAGCAGAACTGACAGAAACAAAAGTAGTGTGGGAAAGGTTCATCAGCAGTATGGTTACTTAATTTGCCAGCAAGTAAGCCTGTTGCAGCAGCAAGGATCAAATGCTGGCTGCTCCTCATGGCCAGTTTTTCCACCAGATTCACATCCCTGTTTATTCTGGGGAGTTTGCTTTGCCCTTGAGCAGCAGTAGCCTCCCATTGCATAATGCTGGACTGGTTACATGGCACAGATTAACAGAAACCAGCTCTGAAGTTAATGCCTTCTTCAAAAAAAAAGAAGATTTTGTATAAAAAGGCCTCACCTCAGTAATAGGTTTGCAGGCATGTGTGTACATGTGCATTTTCACCCCCTCTACTGCAATCAGCTGGCAGGGAGCTCCCAGATTCCCTTAGACCCCAGTGTAATTCCAAATCAAAGAGAACTACTGACCATAGAGTGTTTAAATTTGACCAAACAGGAGGACTTTCTAAAACGTTGGTAAAGGAAAGCTTCTTGCTCCCTCAAGCTTTGAATCAGGTCTGTGCTGGGCTCTGGAGGAAAAGGGGAATTTCTGTTTCCTGATGCCTGAGTTTAAAATATTTTTTCTAAGGTAATGTCATGCTTTTAACCAAGAGAAACTGTCCAACAGCACCTCATCTTTTTCCTCCTTCTCAGACCACAGTCTACTTACGTGTACATTAATCAGATTGTAAAATAGCGTGCCCAGGACTGACCAGGAGCAAGGATCATCTCCTGCAGATACTGCCAGCACTGGCTTCCAGCTCCTGCAGTTCCAGCTTGGAACAAATGTCCTGAAGCTGCTGCCTCTGCTGATGTGCGTTTCCATATCGAATCGGATACAGAGGAAAACACCCGATGGAAAGTCGTGAACGTGAGCAAAGAAATAACCAATGTGCCACAAAAGCAAGAACAACCCTCAGGTCCCCAGAATGAGAGCATCCACCACATCTGCCTCTGCTGACCTTACCTAGAGGGATTTGCTATGTAAGATGAAGAAACTGTCATATGTACTTACAGAAATCAGTAACATACTGAAGTATCACGATTTTTAAGGACTGCTTTTTGTTGTCTGTTTCTTATTCCAACTCTGGAAAAATTGTGGGCAATCTTCAATTTCATAAAAATTTTCCCCACAGGCTTTTACATACATATCATCCTGAAACAGATTATCTGTTTTTCAGCACTGAAAAATGAGATTCTTCCCAGTGGTTTAGCAATAAACGCTTAGAAATTATTTTAAGCTTATTACAAAGCAAAACACTTTAATGTTTAGTGCAGCTTGAAGAACACTTTCTTCCTGAAAAATACATTTTTTATTTCTTCCCTGCCCCCACAGGATGGTTTTCCAGTTCTAGAAAAAAGCCAACAGGTCATTATGATACCAATGTGTTCTTTGGGAAGGCATCAGGAAAATGAAAGTTGCCTATTATGACTTTTTCATGAGAGACCTGGGCTTTTTTGTTTTTATATCTTTACTTATTGCTGAGACATTTTATAGAGTTAGCTGGGCAGAATTTCTAAACCTATCTTGAAACTGAATAGTTAAAATGAATGAATGAACAAATGAATGAATGAATAAGACTAACCTAGGAAGTAGAAACTGAGGCAGAGTACACGTACTCTGAAGCAGCATGGAAAGAAACAGATGCCAGTAGAGTCCTAGAACGCCTCATTGTGTCTGAGAAGAAAAAAAACTCAATAAATTAGTGCTAAATAAAAAAAAAATCTTATAAAAGATATACATAAAATATATATTTAAAATATATATTAATATATATTTATATATGTATATATAAAAGAGAAAAGGTAAAGTATACATTAACTTTTGCCTTAAAAATCACATTTCTGTGGACCAGTTTACTATTTATACTTACACTAAGGAACCCCTTTTTTAAAACCAATTAACTCATTACCTCATACAATATTCTCTATGAAGGCAAGCTTCTGTCAGTAATTTGTTGCACCCCCCTCCCCAACCTGACTTTAAATATGAAATTGGGCCAACAAAGTCTACCATGGCCATCCAAGCCACAAACCCACAGCCACCCACCTCTACAACAGTCACAACAACTGGAAGTAGAACTTACTACTGAACACTATTTCATAAAGGTGGAAGGAAGCACATTACTTTTACTTTTTACCTCCTGCACATATATCCCAGGGAGAATTCACAGTCTGTGCTTCCCATTTCTGGAAACAACGCACTCTACTTTGTAAACACTGGTCATATGCATCACTTAGGTATCCGTGGTTACATAGATGTAAAGAGCTCCTGAATTACATCCTACTTGTTTTCCAGCTTCTGTGCCTGTGAGGGTTGCTGCAGCAGCAAAAACCGTGGGTCTGAACCAGAGTCTACCAAGGCTGACAAGGAGATGACATTAAATACAAATCTGAATATCTGAATAAATCAGGCAGCTGGCACAACCCCGGCTGGTCTTAATTTATAGGCAGAGTAAGCAAGGAAAGAGGAGAGAAGAAGGCATTAGAGACTACAAAGGATTTTCCAAGCCCACATCATCTTTCCATGGTATCAAATGGAAAAACCTGTCACTTGTTCTTCCAGCACATTGCACTTCCATGGACACCAGTGACCCTGCAGAGCCTGGATCCACTGTAAAGGTCATCCTGGGGCTACTGAGGCCAGTGGAGCTCTGCTGGCCCCACCAGATGCAGGAGAGGCTACCAGAGGGTCTCCATGCCAAGCCTACTTTTCCCATTCCCACAGAGAAGCAGGGCTAGGAACAGCTTCAGCTTCTTTGCCAGGGGGCACTGCCCTGTTGCGTACAGGTAGAGATATTATAAAAGAAAGGCCTTATAAAATATGGTTTAGGCCCTGCTACTCCAGCTAAGCTAACAGTTAGCTTGTAACTTCCCATGTGAAAAATCATAAGAATGAAAGCAGTTAGCACAACAAACTATTCTGGTAAGAGAACTGTTTGCACCTGTGAAAAAGAACAAACCTGCCCCATGGGAATCAGTGAACAAAACATGTAAACTATCCAGGAACAGAAAGATTTGATGGACATGTAACATGGCATTTACTAACAATTGAATAGCAAGAAAGTTACAAACCAATTAGAATTACACACGAGGTCTTGAAAACTGTTTAAAAATGGGCTGTCACATTAAAGATTGGCTATTCCTGCATGAAGAAACTGAGTCTCATCTGCTTATTACTGCAACATTCCCCAACACACATCCAATGAAATTCAGGAAGATGTCCACTGGTGCCCTTTAAGTGGGTACAAAGAAAGAAGGAGGGTGAGACTGGCAGTCCATGGATACCCTTTGCTGCTCTCTGAAGTTCTGAAAGAAACTTCACCATTCACATACTGGAGTTTCCATTCACATACTGGAGTTAATTACCCAAAGAGAATGAAGTGCTGTTCAAGAAGCTGAAATTCACTGTTTTTACAGAGGTTAATACATGCAGTGGCTCATTCCTATGTTGTTCTAAAAATGAAGGTGATCTTGTGTTCTGGCACCACAGTTCCAAAATTACTGTTTAGTCTTGGATCAGAGAAGAGTTTGATGACACCTTGCTGTAAAAATAAAATGATAGATTTGGGTCTGCATTTTACAGTCCCACAACACTGATCTTTGATATTTCTTAGGCAAGCTTTCTGTTTGAGGTTTGGAGACAGTTTTATTGTTTTTTCTCTCCTAGAAAAGATTTGTTGCTCATATTCAACCTCTGAAATCTCTTGCGCATGCCCTGTCATACTATTTTTCAAAACCAGCATTTGATCTTGTGAAATAAATAATATGAATAATTCATGAGAAAGATATTTTAAAGCCAAATTCCGCCCTCATTTTCTTCCCCCTACTTTTTTCATTTGGCATTAAAGCTATTATAAACAGGCACATTTTGGTAACAAGCTAGGCTGCCTGTGGATAGCAAGAGTATCATCAGTTGGAGAAGCAAAACCACACACAGAAAAAAAACCCCTTAAATATAACACTGGAACAATAAATACTACCAACAGAGTATTGATTCAGCATATTCTTGAAATATGTAAAGCTTTTAATTCCATGTTATCTCACTCTTTTCCTTTAAGACCATATTACATTAAGGCATAGACCTTTCTGAGATCTTATGGGACAGCATTTAAATGTGACTGCCACCATCAGCAACATTCTCAGGTTTGAGAAAAAGGACTGCAAAAATGCATCTCCTCAAATCTGCGTTCCTAAGTTAGCAATGTGTTTCATTAATATATTTTATATGCCACTATTTAATGATTTTGAAAAGCCTGTGACATATAGCAAAACCTTAAACTTACCACATTGTTTCATGAGTGACAGACAGTGGTCATAATTTCATACCAAATTCTAACACATTAGCATCAGTTTTCAGAATCTTTCAATCCCACAGCATGTCTGGCTGCTCTTCAATAAAAGGGAGTGGTTTTAAGGATCTGTGAACAGTTTGTGTCTCCACTGGCTCATCAGAAATGACATCAGAAGAGGAGCACACTTCTGTTTCAAACACCCTACAGCACAGACTGGGTGATAAGCTAGAAAAAGAGCCCTGCTCACTGCACACAGCCCAGGCACAGCTGTTTCTTGGTGACAAATGGGAGAAAGCTGATGTTCCTCAGTTCTGTTCCTTGTAGGTAACTGAGATGGCACCGGGATGAACAGCTGGGGTGACACTCCTTGCAGAGAGGCTTGTACTCTCCCCCAGTCAATCTCCAAATCTACAGATTCCCAGGGAACTCAGAAACATCTTGTGGCCTGGAAGCATTTAACTCTGCCCCTGCTTGCTTTGGAGTCCAGCTTTCATCAGGATTCCTGCTCCTACAGCTCTCCTGAAGTCATGGAAGAACACCAGGGCAAATGAGCCCATCTGTTTTCATCTGGCAGGCATTCAGAAGACAGAGTTTAGCAAAGTGCTTAAATAAATGCTTAACCTTAAGCTTGCTATTAAGGACCTAAGGAAATGCTTTCCTGGATTAAGAACAAGAACTGCTGAAAAATGAGGGAGATGTTCATTGTCTGCAGCACAGTCAGAGGCCTGACAACAGAGAGAGGGAACTGCTTCCAGGGTTTGGCAAGGTCTGTGTGTGTGGGATGGGACACTCAGTGAGATGGTGGCCGTGTGTGACCACAGAACAGGACACAGACTGTGGCGTGGAGCTTTCACATGCCATGCTCATGAAAAAAAAAAAATAGGGATTGCACAGCACTGCTTTTTGGCAGTGTTTAAGCTCTACTGGCTCGTGTCTTGGGCTATCACACCCTCCACATATGAGGGTGGCACAAGTCCCAGGGAGGCACAAACACGGGGGCAGTGCCCTGTGCCCTGTGCTATCACCTCACCCCTCACACTGCTCCGTGCTCCCTCAGCCATGGGAGGTAGAAGCAAACAGCTCAAATTTTCTGTGATGATGGGGGTAGTGAAGATCCAGGTGGCAGCTTCTCTACAGGTTCAAAATAACTCTCCTTTTGCAATACAAATACTGCCTGCAGGTGTTTACTCCTGCCTTTCTACAAACTAAAATGAGACAACACGTTTGCACGACTAATCTCTTCATAATGCATTTTACCTCCTGCAAACTGCTTATAAATGTAATTATTTTTCAAAAGACTGAGAAATCTGCCAGATCTTTATATAGGTCCTTGTGGATGACACAATCCATCACCTTTCCAGTAAAGAACATACAAAATAAAATATTTAACAGGTGATAAATTAAATATTAACGGCCAATGCATCACAGACATCTCCAAATGTTTACATGAGTATATAAGTTAGTGCTTATTTTTGTAGCAGCTCAGTCTGTTCCCACCTATCTTGCCTGCTAACTGCTTCATAGGCCTCTAAGCAACCCCATGGCCCCAAAATCACCTCAAAGCAAAAATTCCAGCCGTAGAAGTTCAAACCCAAGTTTTTTTCAGTTCCTCCTTCTGCATGCCTCAGATATCCCCATACCTCACCATGGGCTTCTGAGTTTCCTGGCTTGCCTGTGTCTGTCTCCATTACCCACACTGAGTTTTTACTGTAGTTGGAGGCGTGGTGGCACAAATAGAAATAATTTACTCCTGTTTTCATTCACACAAGAACACACCCAGCATCTTCCTCTGCTGGGGAACCTGCAGAGATTCTGTGAGAAGTTTTGAGCTGGCAAAGGAGGGGAGGCTGAGGAGGCTGCTCAGGCAGCTGGAAGGGGCTGTGTAAAGAGCAGAGCATCCTGCTGGGGTAATTGGAGAGACTTATTCCAAGATCAAGGCCCTAAACTTATTTAACTCCCATTGAAAAGCTGCACACTTATAATACCTGCAGAGGAAGTACTTTGGCAGCTGGAGAGGGGAGTTTTGGAAAAGTCAGAATTTTCCTCCCCAAAATCAGTTTGCTAACAGAGAGCATTAGGTCATCTGGGACAGATGCTGTCTCTCATGGAAATCAGGTGGGCTTTAAATCCTGCTATTTTTTCTCAACACCTGAAAAAGATCCCCATTGTGGCAGTTCACACAAGTTCTTCCACTGACTTCTCTTGAGCAAGACAAAGCTAAAAGAATATAAAGTTTCCCTTTTTAATCCCCTTCAGAATAGCTCAGGCATGTATGATGGAAGTAGCTGTGAGAGGTAATTGCTGCACAGTGGCCCAATTACTCACATACTTCAAAACAACCCAAAACTCCCACCTGCTATGAGTGAAGGACTTAAAAGGTGTGGGTTATGAAACAGATAGAAGCATCATTTCAGACCCATATGTGTCAGTTTAAATTTGTTTTTCTTTATTCTTACTATAAATTATCATTAACCTAAATGTGGCTGTTAGCTGTGACTGCTGTTCTTTGTGTGTGGTTGGCTGCTTTTTTCTCTTTTAACTTGAAGCTCCTGTTTCAGATGAATTAAAGCCCCCAATCTCTATAGGAAACTGAATTTTGGAAGATTTGCGTAGTGCAACTAAAACCATGAAGGCCCCAGGGTTCATTGGGCCTTTAGAGACCTGCTGTGGTGTTAATATGCCTTAACATGGCCTGTAAAGGTTACAGACATGGAGAGATATCCTTTACAGAAAGAATTTTCTTTGTTTTCCTTGGATTTTTTTTCTTTTTTAACAAAAAAACCCCTCTCATTATGAAGATCAACTATAAACTATTCCACATAGTTTGGGCTGAGTTGGAGTCTCCTTGTGATAAGTCCAAGTAACAGAAACCCTTCTTCACCCTTAATTACAGTAGCAGTGCTGGGTGGTGCTGCATTAAACTGACCTTTGGCTTTATGTTAGCTGTGCTAAATAAATAAAAAAATGCCAATTTCCCAGTAACAAACACAAGCATATCTTATCATTCACAGTGTGAAGTTGTTACTACAGTGCCATCTTCAGTGCGTTACATAAAGTGGAGTTTTCCTGTAGGGGATTTTTAATTTGTTCTTTATGGGTTGGAAATGGATTAATAGAACTTCAACTGCAAAGGAATGAGGAGAAAAAAAAAAGGTGAAAGCCTTCTCTCTTTGTTAAAAATAGTGTTGTTATTAAGAAAATAAACTATTATACAAGAAGCATATGTAATTACTAGGCAAGGCAATCTGAGTCTGGCCACCAGAATAGGTTTTGAGGTAAAAAATGGTTGTCCTCATTTACTGCCAGTGACACTCAGCAATACCACATGGAAATGCAATTTTGCATGTGCACATGCATTATGTGTAGCACATTACCAAACCATTAGAACTGTTATTACAAGTTTGACTGTATACTATTTACAGACAGGGAAAGACATGTGTCTCACACATCTGACAGAACCTGGGCTAGCTGCACTGTGGAGGAAATCTCATCTGGTCCAACAAGTTCTTCCTACCTGAGTTTAGACTGGACCCAGCAGTGAAGATGACTTCTCCTCTTGCAAAAAAGACTAGCCCACATATTGAACAGCCAAGGAGAGCCTTACATTCTTGATTGGAGAGTTCTTGTGTTCCTTTGCCTGCCTGCAATGCTAAAAGAAGGATGTTACTGAGCCCTGCTACAACCTGGTTCCTTGGCCCAAGGATGTTGTGGGCCATGGCACAGGTGTGCTCCAGAGGGTGAAGGAGAAGGCATTTTGGCAAAGGTCACTGCCATGCTTCTGGCATCTCTGAGTGCATCTAGTCCATGATAACTCTAGTTCTAGCTCATTGCAAATGCCTGCAGAGTGGGTATGAATTGATGCTGTTGCCTCAGCCCCACATGGCACTGAAAGGCACTTGGGCAAACTGACCCCATCCATGTATAACCTCAAAGGGAATACTGGTGTGCAGAAAGGGAACAGGAGCTGAGCCCAACTCCACATCTCAGTCCCACAGCCTGTCAGCGTAGCAAAAATGGCCAAAGGTGCCAATGACACTGGAAAATATGAGTGATTTTATCATTATAATGCAGATGTTCTTTTGGGAGGGAATATATTTGCTTGTCCTTTTTAGGCTTATGTATTTTCTTGCAGATGGCTCAGACTTGTATTTTTCTGTACAGAGTAAACAGGTCTATTCAACAGCTGAAGAAGAAAAGTCTGCAAAGAGGAAAACACAGCTTATCCACTCTCAGTGATATTTCTCAGTCTGAACAATAGAGCACCGTGCAGAGTACAGTGGTACTTCCCTTTTGAAATGGATTGTATGCTGATAATACTCATCATTTGCATGCTGCTGTCATTTTGAAAGCACATTACAAATGTATAGGAATCCTTACCAACACGCTTTACAATTTATAATCCTTACTATCTTTGCTGTCCTAAGTGGTATAAATTACTTGACAAAGCTACACAGAGAAAATGCATCACACTGTTGTTTTGTTGACCAATCCAACAAAATCATAAGAACATGCTCATGGCATAGCTCCAACAGCTGAATGAAACTCCAGATTCTAGGGGAAGCTACTTAAAAGATAAAACCTCTTATGGCATCCACAGCTTCTATTCTTGAGAAAGGATTACAAAATTTGGCACAAACCAGATTTTCCCAAATTAATTCCTAAATATTTCACTTGTACTTTCTGAATATTTCACTTCATTAAGGCAAAAGTAATTTTCATTAAACAAAAATAAATCTTAAGTCTAGGTTATTCACGATGTTTTTGCTCTTTATTTTCTTAAAAAAACATGAGAATTAATAGCAACACTTTTTTTTCTAGATATTTAGACCCAATTTCCTGATCATATATGTAAAGACACTGATTTATTGAACTGACCATAGAGGTAAAGATCTTTGTAAGTATAAAACTGTGCAATGACATGGTGATATTTAAGAAGGAAACTATACGAACCCCAATTATTTCAAAAGATCACCCCTTTTATGACATTTGTACCCTTGTTGCTAACCAACCTCATCAAGCTGCAGGCACAACTCAACAGGAGCTGGAAGTCTGGTCCTGAGGAATGTCTGCTGATGTAACTTCCATTAAAGCAAACAGAGAGGGAGCATCCAAAACCTTGCATTTCATTTCTACCACACAAAAGGCAGAAAGACATTGAGGATGAATCTTTGCAACTAAATTGTGCCCTGAGCTGCACATATAAGTCCCTTGGCACCCAGGGGCATATTCTAACCCAAGAATGGAAGCAGAAAAGTTGCATGCTAAAAATATAAACACAACTGCTTTCTTCCTCTCTCTCTTAGAAAAATACTTTAATAGTACTGATATTAACCAACAATATGACCATACTTTAAAGTACCTGTATTTTTCTTTTTCAATTGGGAAAAATTCAAGTTCAGTCCATTTTGCTTTTCAGAAAAAAAAAAAAAAGAGAGAAAAAAGAGGAAATTATTTTATTCTCCTACCCTTCTCCACAAAACTATTTTTGGGTATAAGCAAACACAGACTGCACACTGCTCATACACGAGACTGGTGACCTGGAGCCTTATTTGCTGTGTATAGACAAGAATACCCTGCTGAGAAGGACTCACAGGGTCTATGAAATCCTGCCAGGGAGCAGGAAAATCTGCTGTATGGTATATCCTTTCCTGCAGTTTCTTGCAGTGAAGAGCTCAAAATCTGTCAAAACATGCTGCCCTTTGTGGCTCTGCTCATTGAGATGTACATCCTGCACAGTGTCTCACATTCAGATGTGGAGCCCCTACCAAAGCACTGCTCAGCAAACACTGGGCACAGACTGACCCCCACACCCAAACAGCCCCCAGCATGCACAAAAATGTATCCACATCCTAGTTCAAAGCATCCCTGAGAAACCTGCATCACATCTGGTTTAACCTGAGTAATTTGTGCAAGGCTTTTCAGTGAACAGTGACACCAAAGCCCAGCTCAGGTAAGTGGGTGCAGCTGTCTGCAGGATTTAGCCACAGTCTGCCAGGACTCAGTTGACTGAATCACATTTCCTTTACACTGCACACTTTACAGTCACGGAAAGCCACGACTGTCCAGCTCCAAGAGTCCAGCACAAAACCTCCCAACAGAAGCTTAAACCATTCCCTACACTTCTGTTTTGGATCATACACCATCTGAGGTGACTCAGAAGCCATCCAGGACAGGCTCTTGGCTTGCCTTTTTTAGCTGTTTTCTAGGAACTGACAAATCTCACTCTTCTGCCTCTTTGGAAACTGCCATCAACCCAAGCCTAGAAAAACCTTCAGCTGTAAAGGACTGGCTCACTGAAGGGGAAATGAGAGCATGGAGTGGGAGGATGCTCTGGAAGGTCACAATGCACACATTTCCAGGAAATCACATGAAATTAAACCAAGAAATGAAATCCTCGTGGATGAATGAAACTTAGGAATATTCTTTGTTGCTCTACTGTTACAAAATGACCACTAAACCATTTAGAGATCACTTTCTGTTTTCTGGTTAAACAAAGAGAATTGAGGTATCACTTGTTACCCATCAGAGTTGTACTACACTGTGTTAAGCCTTCACATAGACACATACAAAAAATTCAGATTTAATAACAAGTAGGACTTTTTTTTTCTTATCTAATCTTTATTTGTGCTTTTGAGGAATCATTTATGGAATTATTACTTAGAGAATGGAAATTCAATATGACTCAGTATCTGTCTGTTACCAGTGACCAGTATTTTAAGAATAGCAGACTGAAATGTACTGCTTTCAGACAATGAATTAATTATCTCAAGTATTGCCAGTGAATACAAATAAAATTAGCAGTAAAACAAAGACATTTGCAATAAACTCCCTACTTTATGAAAAACAAGAGTGGAATAACTTTGCTCCATTACAGGGAGAAAGTAAATTGTATTGCTAAGAAAGCACTTGTATTTTATGTGAGATCTACCCCAAGTGCATGTACAAACCAGCAAATTTATATAGTTTTGTACATATAGTACAGCTCTGGGATGCCCACAGCTCTTGAATCACTGTAGAGTTCCACTGACCTCAAACAGACACAGGACTGCACTTGGTCTGTGCTCTCCCTACACTTGTTTGAAAATAGTAACAGCTTTACCACACAAATCAACAGAGCATAAAGCAAGATTATATTACATTTCAAGTCAAAAATTACTTATTTTTATTTCAGTGATGGATAGATCTGGTACTTTCTGCTTTTTTTGTTCACTAGGGTAACAGCAGATTTGACTCCATTGAAGTCTGTTCAGCCAGTCTGGATTTACACTGGTAAATTTTTGAGAAGAGTTTGTCCCTGAGCAACAATATTCATATTTTTGTTTTCCAACACAGCATCAATCGAAATACATACGGATGAGTGAATTGAAATTGGAAATGAAGACTAATAATGACAAAACATATTAACAGAAAACTCTCATGTTCCTTTGCATTCAGGAAAGCAGTGCACACTTATTATCAAAACATGAATAATTAATTCTTGATTCTCGAGTTTTTCTTTAGAAAAAAATTATATGGAATATTATATGTAGGCCTTTCTCAACTAATGCTGTGGGTTTGTTCCTAATGTTACATTTCAACTAGAAGTGGAAAAAATCTGTATCAAGTCCCGATTTTCCACTCCATATCCCCTTCTGATTCATATTCCCTGCCATTATAATGCATGTTAAACCCTGCACAACAGGGAATGTTTAATCTAAATGTAATTCTGCTCCTGCTCTTCTCCCTTGCCATGAAGATTTTTACGGGGCTTTGTAAACCATTTTAACTACAAAATATAAATTTGGAAGTTAAATTACCTAAAGATGTCTTTGCAACTTCCAGTTATAAAACTAACCTAACCAAATGAAATGGTAGGTGGATTGGTGGTTTTGCTTCTTCTAAGGACAAATTACTTTTTCTTTCCTCTGAAAAATTCTTACTGAAAATGAGTAATAAGAAGAGAGCAGACTCAAAGCAAATGCCCCTAACATTATGTAATTGTTCCTCTAAGCACTTCTGGGGTGAAGAACTGAGAATCCAACTGAAAACTAAATTCTGCTTGTGGTAGTAATGGGAAAAAAAAAAAATCACTGACTTTGGAGGGATTATTTGCGTAACAAGGGAAAAGAAGATTTTGCTGGATGACAGATGAGAAAAACTTTCTAAAATAGAACAAATTGTTGAGGTGGTTAGAAAACATTACTGCATAACTACTTTACAGATTCTCTCTCATCCATATACATATAATCCAAAACAGAATATCACAGGCACTTAACAAAGTCTAGTTTCAGAAATACAATAGTACCAAACAATTTTATTAATATTTCATACAAATTTTGAAGTCAACACTGACTAGTATTTTGATGTTGATGAAGGCAAACAAAATTAATAAACAATAAGTTTTTGTGTTTTACATTGGATGACGTAAGTAACTGCTTTAATTATAAACTAACCTAAAATAGTAATGATCAAAACAGGGTAAAGCCAATACATTTTGTTTTCTTTACTTTATTTCAAAATAGAGTGATTATAAATACATTCTTGTTATATTTCCTTCCTAACTCTTTGGATGCAACCAAAAAAAAAAAAAGTCTCACTGTGCTCATTTCATACAATATCAACATACAAATCATGCAAAAGATATTATAGATATTATACCACCATCAAGTTCTGGATGTTTTTTCTTGATTCTGAAACATTTGTTAACATTATTCACAAGGCCATGCCTTTATAATTTATATCATCATTATGGCTTTAAAAAAAAAAGCATTTAAAAATATATTTATACTAGATTGCTGCATTATTGTCAATCTTGAACACTAAATGCAAAACATAAATCACCTTTTCTTGTGTTCTTGCACCGCGGTATTTGCTTTCTGATAAAATTGCACAATTTTTTTTCTTTTTCAAGGAAACAATTACACTTTATTGAATTCATTTTAAAATGGAAACTTCTTTATAGTACAATGGAGACAACAGATTATGTCAACACCTTCACTGCTTCAGTTTATGTCTATGGGTCTTAACAGCCATTTTACAAGCATGGCCACTCAAACCAATATAATGAACAGACAGACCCGTTAAGCCACACCCAAGAGTCACCTTCTCAGAAAGACTGACCAGAGATTTGAATGGACATCACACTAAAACTGCTGTGCAGACACATACACTGCTTCAAAACATGGAGGAAATAAACCTGATGCTAAGGTTGCCATTCAAAGTAACAATTTCACAGAAAAATAGTGTTTCGCCAGCTTCTGCATTCTTCACTCACACTATTATGCACCATACATTGTAAAACACTTGGGGACAATTTCTACAGGAAGGTCCAGATTGTGCAACCTTTACTGATGCTGGTGAATCTACACTCAACTGCATAACCCCAGACTAGTCACTGGGCTCTATGGATTATATACAATGGGTCTGAGCTGGCTTGTTTGGAAGTCAATGACAAACTCTAGCTAAGCCCCGCTCTTGGGCAGGTATCTAATTATTATCTCATGAATAGTGCCTCTGCACATGATTTATGTTGAAGTGAAATGCTTTACTGGAACTGGGGCCTCAGTGATCAGAAAACTCTGACCAAGTGTAATGGTACAGCATTAATGGTTCAGTTCTTTTGATCAGCAAACAGAAGACACCACTCCAAAAACCAAGAAAACTCAAACAAATTAAAAAACCATAAACCAAACCAAAACAAAAACCCAGAAAGAACACCCCCAGAAAACCTCGCAACACAAAATAAACCAAAAAAACCCTCTTTTTTTTTTTTAGCTGAGGAAGGTATGATCATTTATCACTGTTCTTTTGACTCAGGGCAGCACAAGCACATCAGTTTTACCATCATTTAGAAGTATTTCCTTACTTGCAATTTTTAGTATTTTTAGCACATTCCTCTAGGAAGATCACACAGGACTAAGCCACTGAGTGTGTCAGACACCTTCTGCTTTGGCAAACCCCAGTGAACTTGGAGCCATCCTCGAGGCCACACAGCTCTGTGCATCATGGACACTCCTAAATCCACAATAAGACAATAAACTCACACCTTCTCATCCAAACCTGAGCCATGCATTGCATCATTGCTCAACCAGGAGCTTTTTATGCCAGAACTGCATGTGTACGCAGTATCCGTGTCCTCAAAATCCCCATGACATTCTGAATCAAGTTAATTATTGTGCATGGATAAATGCAGCTTTCTGAAAGAAACTCAGCCATTAATGTATCTCTTGTAATTTTATTATCTGAAGTCATGTATATACTTTGCAGTATGGCGAAAAATAACAAAACTACCCTCTTTTTAAGCCAAAGGAGCATGAACAAATGTCTGAAAGTAGAGAAACATTTTGTTTGCTTTCTTTTAAATAAAGAAGCAGTGCTTTTTTTTTTCTTTTGGTCTATTTTGATAAAAATATACTGCAGGCTGTTTGCCAAGTATCATTCCAGAATAAAAATTTCAACTCAGTGTCACAAAGCCCTGAAATTAGAGGTTTATATTGGAAATAGCTGACACAGCCTTCTCCACAGTATATTATTGAGTCTTGCTCTAATTTTTGCTAGCTTCAAATTCACGAAAAACATTCATGTTTATATCCTACTATCTTAATTGACTTATGTATTGATTATAAAAGGTAAGGAGGGGTAAAGGTTCTGAAAGCAAAGGAGATAAGAGGGTCTTATCCAAAGCTCATCAAGTCAAAGAAATTTTGTTAATCTCATCGCATAGATGTGCTGTAGGATGCTTCACCAATACATCTCCATTCTCATGTCAAAGTACCATCTATCAGTGAGATACAATGGGGATTTTCCATTCTCCTACCTTTTTTCCTGGCTATTCAGATTCAGGTTTCACAAAGGCAAGCTTTTACTCTCTAATTATGAGCTACACACTCCTCTGAACTGAGACCACTATACCCATTCTGCACTGTGGTTCTGCACAGGATTTGCCATATTGTTTACTGTTCTGATCAGGTTTTGCTGACTAAAAGCAGCCAGAGAGATAAGAACAGAAAACTTCTGCATGTACAATAAAAATATTCCCCTTAGCATGAATTCCTGTAAATACTTCTGAAAAGTATTCAGATTAAGCTGTAGAGACCTGGAAAGCAAGAAAACTGATGGCAAGTAACAGCCTGGGACACAATACTAAAAAACTAATCAATCTATTTTAAAATGCACCATTGGTAACAGATCTGAAATAAGGTAATATGCTAATCTCACAAGAATAGTACAGAACAATTTTATTATTATTATCATTATTATATCTGATCACTTAATTCTGGATGATGCTATACATTACATCCCTGGTTGCTGTTTGGTATATTGTTCTGGTTTTATTTATACTGAATGATTAATGCATTGTGATCAGGAAAACAAGTCAGGCATATTAAATACATATTAAGGAGTACATATTTTTTCCTATGTAGTATACAAAGTATTTCATAAATATGAATTATATTACAAAAATAATTTCTGTTACGCTCACACAGTAAGCACTTTGACAATTTTGGACAACCTGTTGGGGTTGCAAGAGTTTCGTATAACTGAGAAGGAACTCTAGTTTTAATTGGAGATGAGTCTTAGAACAGATTCTGCATAAATATCAAATATTTTCTTCAGATGTCACAAATACTGCAGAAGTCAGGTTGAACTGTTTTCTTTCTTTCATTTTTTTTTAAATTTTCTGTATAGACATGTATGCGTCAAGTGGTCAGATTTATTTCATAGGTATGTAATGCATGGTATATTTTAAACAAATATTTGCACAATTTAACATTATAATTCCAGTGGTTTCAAGATGCAGCCCATAAATGTAACCAATTTACACATATTGAATGTTCTCTCTTTGCATGCTTGTTACTTTCCAGATAAGCTTTAGACAGTGCCATTAGAACACCAGAAATCAAAGGATTACTCCAGTTCCACCAACTTAAATCCACGTGCAGGATGAAGGACCCAGCTGAAGTACAAATATCAGTACCAGGTTTCTTGTGTTTGTTCTAACAAATCACAAGGAGACGATGGTTTGCATTTAAGATACAAAACATATATGCCTCTTGAGGTTAAATTCAGTGTAACGTGTATAAAGCATCCCTTTGGCAATAGAGTTTGCAGTATCCCTACAGAATTCCACAGGGCATGAGCTTTATGGAGTAAAATCTATTAAGGAAATTCTCCTCTACTTGACAAATTGTATGCAGCTACAGTTAATCAGACACCCTTGGATACACCTGCCTCTATGCCTATCAATATAATATAGTATTTGGAAGTTAAAAGTCAACAAAAGGCACTTTCATCATTAAATAAATGTCCTCTGTAGGCAATAAGATTGTATGACCTATATTTTATTCAAAGCTGTTTGTTCTTCAAGGACTTGTAGGTAGTCAGGTGAACCTTGAAGTTTAGCTTTTAGTTCAAAATATTCACTTTTTCTTTGTTCTACTACAATTTTACTATGATTACCACCTATTAGAGATTTCTTGGCTTTTTTGTCTTGCAGTTTCTCTGGGTAACGTATTTCAAAGCCACTGACCCCTATGCTGTTGTATTCTTTTTTACTTTCAAGAAAATTTTGAATAAATACATTGGAATCCCTTCCAGGGAATAACTCATCCAGTTCATCGATTGTGCTAAGTCTTTTTCTGGTATCCACATGCAATAAATCTTTCTCCTTGTCATTCATATTTCTCAGAATGACTTTTTGCCCTGGTGGGTCAGCAAACGTGAAGCCTGTTTCAGACTCTTTCAAGCCACAGGTATGACTTTTGCTCATCTGCTCAATGGTTTGAGGAATGAAGGCCTCTGCACCCAGTCCATCTTTTTTGTTTGACTTGTGATCGTGCTTCCTTAGCTGCAGCTGCATAGAACTGCACTCTTGGTTTCCAATCCCTTCGTGCTTTATGGTTGGTTTTTTGTTGCGCCGAAGCACAAAAACAAGAAGACAAAAAGCAACAAACACTGTTAAAATCAGCACAACCAATATGCTCAGGATTAGGATGGACAATGGAACTGGGCCACCAGGAGGACTCCGGACTGGTCCCGGTGGTGTTGTAAAAATAACAGCAGGCATGGGACTAGTGAATAGAGCAGATGGCTTGTTTAAAAGTTTAGGACAGAGAATCTCATTTTTCAGAGACTTAAGTTCTATGTTAGCAAACTGCACAGGTGTCTCACATTTCAATTCCTTCACAACAATACCGTCATTTAGCTTTTCAAGCCACAGTTTTAAAGCAACTAAATCACAAGTGCAGTCCCATGGATTACCTTCCAAATCTATTTGCGTAAGAGACTTTAGCTGATCAAGAACACCACTTACAGGCAAATACATGAAGTGATTGTTCCTCAGATTCAGTCTAGCAAGTGGTGCACCAGCAAAAATATACGCTGGCAAGCTTCGCAGAAGATTGTTGTTCAGGTAAAGCAACTGCAAATTTGGCATTAAGTCAAAGGTGCCTGCTAGGATTTCTTTGATAACATTGTATTCCAAATACAGATATTGCAAATTGTGGAGGCCAGCAAACATTTCTGGGCTCAGACGCTCTATCTGATTGCCATTGAGGTACAATCTCCGTAGGTTGGTAAGGTTGCGGAAAACATCTCCTTTGATCACTGAAATCCGATTGCTGCCTAAATGTAGTAAATCCAGCCCCTCAAACTCAGCGAAATCTGTAGTATCCACATCCTTAATATAGTTGCCATTTACATGCAGTTTCTTGGCATTTAAAGGTTTTGGTATGAGTTCAGCCATCGATTCTATATTTCTTTCTTGGCAATTCACGCTCAATCCCAAGTCTGAAGGATGAGTTTTGCAAACACAAGGGACCGGACAGGGAGTTAAAGGAGGCACCCTGGTCTGGTAAGATACGATCTGACTGAGATTGCGACTGGACAATGCTTTGCCTGCTACTATTCCCGAGATCTTGGAAGGATTTGTAGTCTTTGGTGGCTTTGTGACTAATCTGTGCACGGATGTTTGAGTGGTGTGGCCGTTGGGCGTGCTGTAACCGGGCTCCAGCTGCGAGGGAGGCAGGACGCGCACGTCAAAATCACTCCCTGTCCCCATGGAGCACAGCTCCTGCTTATTGGTTTCTTTCAGCAGCCTTCCATACAGGTCACTGGGTGTTTCACAGATGGCCTCTCCAATGTAGATGTTATAGGGCATGTTCTCCAGCCATGCTTTCAAAGGCAACAAATCACAAGTACAATTCCAGGGGTTGTCTTCCAGCTGCAATTCAACAATTCGCCCGATGTGTTCCAGAACTCCAATGTATGGAAGCTTCTGTATTCGATTCCCCCGTATATCCAGATGGGTTAGAGAAGCAAATCGAAAAATATTATCGGGAAGGAATGAAATCAGATTGTCATTAAGTATCAGGACTTTCAGCTTGTGAAGCTTATTGAAGGCTCCCCGTTCAATAAACTTGATTAAATTGTAGTCAGCTTGGAGATACTCCAAGTTCTCTATGCCAAGGAAAGTGTCAGCCCGGAGAATCTTTAATTCGTTGTTGTTCAAGTGCAACTGTTTTAATGCACTAAGACCCATAAAGGCCCCTCCCTCAATGTTCTGTAACTTATTATTACCCAGTTGCAAGGACACTGCATGTGTAAAATTAAGAAAGGAATTTGGATATAGAATAATTAGCAGGTTGTTTTGAAAGTTGAGGTGGTAAAAATTAGACCATGGTGGTTTAAGCTGATTTGGTCTGTAGACTGCAACCTTCTCACAGTTGACATAGAGTACATTCTCAACTGACACACAGGAGCAAACATTGCAAATTTCCACAGATATATCAGCATCTGCAGTTGTAGAAGAAACTGGAGATGACAGAACCAGAAAGAGCCACAGAATCATCTTCTTATGATCAGCAAGCAACCTTAGGCTCCTGAACAAAGATAGAGAATCTAAAGAAGAAAGAAGGAAAGAAAAAGAAAACGTTTTTCAGTTGACATTGTTCCAAAACGTCACTTGGGTTAGAAATTGTATACCACTGAGCTACTGTACCTGCCAAGGATTATAGATAAACTACAAGAACTGAATTTACAATAACATGAAAGACTTTAACAACCAAACAAACGCAGGGGAGCTGGGAAGATTTCAAACACGGAATGTAAATTTCTGTAGAGAAACACAAATAACTCTCAGGTCTGTCAAATGTATTTCTCTCTCTTGTACATGCCAAGCATGCATAACTAATAAAGTAAAATAATCAAAGGAGATTCCAATTTTATGCATATTTACTCCCCTCAATTGTGTACTGCTCATATGTTGCTGTGCATTTCAGGGATATTAAGCACAAATGCTGATGTTATGCATGCTCAAACATCTGGGATGGGATAGCACAATATAGAAAGGATGGAGATGCTGACACAAAAAGCAATGCCAATGCTCAGTAGATGTACATAAAGCAGTAACACACAGATAAATCACTATGATAAAGATATTCACTCAAGGGCTACACAGGCATGCACACACATTGTTTCTGTCACTTCTGATACCTAGTTTAAATAAGTAGGTGGTAAACTGACTGCAGAAATACAACTATTGACAAAACAAGATCAGCTCTGGGTGACCAATGGAAGCACACAGACATGGAACAAGCATGCACAAGCATATAGCCCCATCCCCAGGAATAACACCACACTGACTTGCAGGGAAAAACAAAGTCACAATTTGCCAGCCTGACACTATTGAAATCTGAGAACTATTTTTTTCCCCTAAAACATTATGTAATTTGCTCTTATTCCTGCATCGATAAGAACCCTTTGCACATAGTCAGGCCACCTGAACTGCCATTTTTTACACAGAAGAACTCAAGCCGCAGCATTTCCTCTAAGTTATAAGGTAGTTTTTTTTTTCTTTTTTTTAACAAATCAGTCAATAATCAATACATTGCACACACACACACATTCCATCATCCCATTACCCCCATTTCCCAACTGGTCCCTTTCATTTCCTGCTGTAGGAAGCCACTGAGTTGGCAGGAGGGAGCCAGAATGAAAAGTGGAGAAAGCAGGAACCGGCTGGAGGGAGGAGAACCGTGCTGGAGGGAGACACAGGGGGACGATGTGCCAAGGGTCCTGGAAGGGAGGGGAGAGGAGGGATGAGGAAAGACCGCAGGATAGCAGGACAAGAGGGAGAGGAAAAGCACAGAGGAGACAAGAAAGGATGAGAGGAACGGATGGCCGAAGGGGTCAAAGAGGCCGCTTGTCGGGAGAACGGGGAAGCGGAGCAGCGGCTGCCGATGCCCGCAGGCTCCCGACCGCGGCGAGCGCGCCCCCAGGGCCGGACCGGTGTCCCCGCCGCTCCGTCTCCCTCCCCCTGGCAGGCGCCGTCCTCCCGTATCCCTGCCTCCCCCACGCTCGAGTCCCCTCTTCTTCCCCAGCCCCGGGGCCCCGGCCGGTGCCGAGCGGGCAGGCTGCGGGCGCTGCGCGGGGCTGGCGGCGGGGCGGCGAGCCCGGCCAGCAGTGCCGGCACTACCGCAATTTTTTGCCGCATCCGGCTCGGCTGGTGCCGGCTCCCCGGTGCCGTGGGCGCCCCGTCGCCCTCTGTCTCGCGGCGGGGGAGGGCGGCAGGGGTACGGGCGCGC
Organism: Irena cyanogastra; assembly: GCA_013397155.1. Lineage (NCBI taxonomy): Eukaryota > Metazoa > Chordata > Aves > Passeriformes > Irenidae > Irena > Irena cyanogastra. The sequence goes on along the minus strand of VWZV01006363.1, from coordinate 575,036 downwards.
TGGCAGGGCGCGCACATCCCGGCCGGGAGCGGGCAGAGCGCGGCGCAGCAGCCCCGCATCCCCTCCGCCGTCCCTTCGCAACAAGGCACGACCGTGCTC
>VWZV01006363.1:507612-574349 GCA_013397155.1 Irena cyanogastra | reverse complement strand
GCGGGGCTGCCATGGGCGGGCGAGGCAGCCACAAGTGCGGCCCGCGGCCGGGACGGGGCCAGCGCGGCCCCCGCGCCCGAGGAGCCGCAGGGCAGCGCGGCTGCGAGAGCCGAGCGGGGGAAGGAGAGAGAAGGCGAGCAAGGACTCCCCCCTCTCTTTTCTGGTGATCTCCCCTCCCGGCTTGAAACAAAAGTAGAGGTGGAAACTGAGTGGGCAGGATGGTAACATTCGCTGCATTTAATGTGAATTGCAATTATGGAGCGAAATCGCTGCGAGGAGACATACCCGAGCCGTTCTTACGACAACGCAGCTATTTGTCTATCTCATTCCTTGTGGTTAGGTGAAATTCCTTCTCTGCGTAGGTAACAGCTGCAGTCTGATGGAAAAAATCCTCAAATGTTATGCACCGGTGCTAAACAGATTCTGCTAATTAACAACTCGTATTGACTCTACCTTTCATAATACACTTTAAAATGGTAATGAATACCCTCAAACAAGGTGACATCTCATTCCGAAGCAGAAGAGTCAGTTAACCAAATGAAATCTTGCAAGGGGAGTTCAACTGCATGTCCTTTAGCATGAATGCTAACGAGATCCAGTTAGAAAACTGTTTATGTGCTGTACACATACCGGTTGTGAGTGCTAGTTCTGGGCAATAAACGCCGGGGAATGGAAAACAGCAACTGCTTTCTTCATTTACTGAAATGAAATAAATAGCTTGCTCCAAAGGCTGACTGCATCTAATTGAAATAATTGCAGAATGTTATTTTGCATTATGCAGTTAGACTGATACCTGAAAACAAATGCAGCTGGGACATCAATAATTTGCATATCACAACAGAACTGAAAGCGATCTGTGATTAATATTCAGCCAATTAAAAACTGAAGTCTTTAAAATGTAAACTGTCTTAATCATTGAGCCATTAACAAAGTACTGTTCACATAGAAGGGGATGCGTATATATAAAGGGCCGAGTTTAGAAGGATTTGCATGTAGTTTAAGCTGAATTTTTCAAATGCTTTTTAAATAAACTAATGAATTAGAGAGCAAAGGTCTAGAATAAAATTCATTTAGGAAGATAGCTGATTTATAACTTTTTTAGCAGCAGGCACAGAAATGCAGGTGTAAAGATCAAGATGCCTGTTTTGTTTAATCAGCAACCTTATCTGGATGTTAAACTAATTCCTTGCTTATTTAGTAGGTGAAAGACTGTATTGGCAGTTTCAAAGAGATCACTACTCCCACCACATTCAAACAACTACTTAGAGTCTGAATTAAACATCAAACAAGAAGCATAATGATATATTGTATTTTAACCAAGTAAACTGTGAAATGAATAAGTATTTGAGAACTGAAATTACACTCTAAGTAAATAATTCTTGATGTTTCTATTCTAAGTGGCGATTACCAATAGCATATGTTTATGGTGTTGTAGAACTTATCTGAGAAGAAAACTTAGGTATGCAGCACAATTTCATTTTTAGGGTTTTAGTATGTCATATATTTATATTTCTAATTTACAGTCACTAAAAATAACTTCTTCTCCAGATCTTAAGGGATTTCTAAGCTACTTGCCCTAGCCTACATCATGTCCAACTCACTAATATTTAGGCTTGCAAGTCAGAACCACAATCCAAAGCAAATGGAGAGGAATTTTAAAGTATAACATAAGCACAAGCTAAGGTCAAGACTGGGATCCAAGATGATGATCTGTTTCAGGAATAAAACTCTTTAAGGGGTTACATGCTAGAATCACTTGGTTGCACCCATTTTCTGAGATCCAGCTTGAGGTTCTATCACTTTCAGGAGAAATTTTCTGTATAGTTTGATGGTTGATAGTAATTGAAAGACAGCAGAGCCAGACAGGGCAAGCTGGAATACCTGGCCTGGTTCCCTGAAGTTTACAGGATTACTTCAGGCTACACACCATGCCCATTTAATGTAATCTCTAACCTTTTCTCAAATTTCCTACTGTGATGGAACCTCATTCATCTCCTTTGATTTTTTCTCTGTCTGTTGTTTGCCACAGCAGTGTGTATTTTTTCCTTCTTCAGCTTAGCAAAAGGAGAGCAAAAGCTAACAGGCAGACAGATCCATAGCAGGACTTTCTGCAGAGAGAAGTAACTGAAGAAAAGGTAGAAATGTGACATGTACTACTTCCCACCCAGGGGTGGCAATCGTATCAACAATTAGCTTGTTGATAATGCCTAAGTAGAAGGTCTTGGGAGAGAAAGGTACTTCTTTACTCCTGGCTACTGGCATTCATCATTGAATTGGCTCAGAAATTACAAAAGCTTGTTTATATTTTGTTTCCTTTCACATTTTTGTGAGATCTTCTGAGCAATACTTTTCTTTTAAACACACAGACATGCTTGGTCAACTACCTCTCCCAATTTAATTCTGGGCTGATTCAGGAACTGGAGACTGAAACTGAGCTTTATGTGCATTCAAAGTCTGTCAGGAGAAAAAGCTTCCTGTAACAGAGTCATCAAAATGCAGAGTCCAGTTGAGATGCTGAGCCTTCTGCTCACAGCAGGAAACCTTGGAGAACATTTTCCTCAAGCCACTTGGCACACTTGCAAATGGGGCTGCAGCTGAAGGCGAGGACAGTTCTGTGCAATAACTTGCTTTGTTTTTTCATCCACAGAAATTTTCTCAGTGAGAAATGAACTGACAGGAAACAGGAGCTAAACATCCTACTCATTCCTGAGCACTTACAAGTACAATTTAAATGCAGTACCTGAAATCAGGCTGTATGTGTGCACTTAAGTGGCAGAGAAGAGGTGTCTTCCATACACGTGCCATCATCCTTACATTACCTATGGATTTGTGTGCATCCTAAATGCTTTCTCCACACTTGCACTTTTCTGCTCTCTCTCCAGTTTGTCTGCTATCCTGAAAATCAAATAAGGCTTAGTCCTCAGCAGTGAGAACTAACCAAAGGTGCCTATGACCCACCCACCCCTGACTCTTGAAATCAGAAGGCCAAGACAAGAAATTGCAATTGCTGTGAGCAGCAGAGGAACACTCTTTCCTTGGTCATGTGCCAACATTTCTACTGACCAGCAGTGAGCAAGTCTTGTGTATCCAGATGGCAAAAGCACACCTGGGAGAGAAGCAGTGTGCACACATATGCATTTGATTGTTCTGTTTGAAAAGGTCCATGTCAGGAATAGAATTTTTTATAAAAAGTCTCCAGAAATTAATGTGAATCCATTTGCATCAGACTCTAATTTTATGTAAACACTACTTGCTACACCTTCCTTTTCCCAAAGAATGGTAAAAATAGCCCAAGAGTTAATATTCTGGCCATTCACACAGTGCCCAGGTGAAGAATAAACTGTTTTGTTTGAACGTGTGGGAAGCTGGTTAACAATTCTTTGACTAGGAAAGCAAAGGTTTGCATGGGCTCTGTCTGTTGCTGGGGTTTCTGTGGTTAAGCAATTTCAGTTTAACACGTCTACAAGAAATTTCTGCTTTCATATAGATTAGTAACAACAGCCATGCTCAGCAAACATCCAACACAGCAAAATATAGAAATGACTGTGCAGTCCTCTAATAAGGCTTCAACTAATAGGTCATAGCCTTTTGAGGAGGAGAAAAATCCCCAAAATCAACCAATAGCTCCACCCAATGTCCACATCTTGTCTATATTTTGCCAGACTGTCAGTCAAAAGCTGGGGAAGAGGAGCATCCTTGAAAACTCTGTATGTACTGGAGTGAGTCCCAGCATGTACATCCTTTTAAAGGGACAGTGGGATGAGAAGCAGTGTAAGTCTGCAGTAGACCCAAGTCAGAAGCACTGTGAGAGAGCACTGTGTTGAATAAAGTGGAAAAGACTGTCAGATACGTGTCTCTGCCTATCTCTATATTATTTCCACCTCACTTTCCCCATTTTATCCAGGACCCCTCCTCAATATGCAGCAAGTAACCCATCACCTGCATCCAGGGAACCTGAGGAATCACTGAAATGCCTTCCAGAGTGATTGCCAGGGGGATTTTAATTCCATCATTTGCTATTCATTTGCAATGAGTCATTGTCTTGAATGCTTGATCAAGTGGTCATGATGCTGGTAGAGGGTTTTCTCACCAGTTCTCTTTGTAAGCTCAGCCCCTGGGGTTGTCCAGCTCCATACAACTGTGCTTGCCAGCTTTCCATAACTGCTGTCAGAGCACAGTGGGCAGGCATTTAATTTCACTAAGTTACAAGATGTCCCATGCCTTACTTATTGTCTTTCTCTGTGCTCATTTACCCAGGGGTTGTTCACCCTCCAGCTCACTGTCACAGGCTAAAGCCAAGCTTGGCCTATTCTCTTGACTCCTGGAACAACCAAAAATGTGAAATCAGGAGACAGAGAAAATTTAGGAAAATAATTGGTAAAGAACTTACGGGGGATATTTTTCTATAAGGTTTTATGATATAAGGTTAAATGCAAAACCTACAAGCAACTGCTCTTGTCCTACCCATCTCATGTGAAAACTGCTCACTAAATGATTTCTCAAGATGAGAAATATATTTAAAATAAGGATCCTGTGCTAGAAAACTCTGGCATTATTGAATACACCAAATCATGAAATAACAGTTCATTCTCCCTGAGCAGACAGCCTATTAACCAAATAAAAGAACTGCAGAGAAAATTTAAAGAACTTTGACTGTGGTTGGAAATGTTAGAGGATAAAAAGGGGAGAAAATGTATTGTGCTGCAAGGCTTGTTTCTTTGTTTGCTCCTAATAACTGTCTTCAACAGTGGAGCAAGGGAAATCTTTTATGCCATGAATACCATGCCTGCTATGCTTGCAGTCAGGATTGGGTGGGTTGAGGTCACTTGACATTAACAGAATATGAATTTAGAACATTCTAATTTAAATCCTCACTCCTCCATGTTTTTCTCACACATGAGACTGTTTCCTATCACCTTCTGGAATTCCACAGACCTAAATGGGGCTTTTCACATGTGTAAAGGTTGATGGAATAACTCCTTCATAAAGCTACATGCAAGCAGAAAGGGCTCTTAATTTATTTCTTGGATAGTTGAAGAATAAAGCTTACAAGAAAGAAAATCAAATAGCTGTCATTTGATCTTTAGAATGAAAAACAAAGATTCTGTTTTTGCTGAAGTTTAGGCTGGTGCTGCCTCCTGGATGAAGAGCTTCAAGCTGTGACCTCGTGGAATGGGGAATAAGCTCATAGCAACTTGCCAGCTCCTCCTGTCTCTCAGCACACTGGGAGGTTCACTCACTCCCCAGCTGCTGCAGCGCCTGTGCTCATCAGCTGGAGGAGCACTGGGCAGAACTAAGAGGCATCTGCAGAAGGAACCATGGGCTTTAGACTTGTTGCTGGATTTAGGGAAAAAGTTACACCAAGGGGGAAACATCTGAAGCAACATTAAGTGTTTGCATGGGTTTGCTCATTGCTCTACTTTAATCTGCTTTTGCTTCTGGGGTTTCTTTTGCAGCTGCCCTAATTTCCTCTACTTTTGCATTTTATATTAATTTCAATTAAAGCCTCAACAGGCTCACTAGCTAACAGACTTTTTTATTATTGTTTTTTAAAAAGCAGGCCAATAGTGGCTTTCCTGTTGCCTCTAGACTATTGCAAAGGAGTGTAGGACCATGATCTTTCAAGAAAGAAGCTGCAGCTACTTCTATAACAAAGCTGTGATTTTTTTTGACCTGATGATTAAGACCAGTGCTGGTCTGATGTAAAGTGTCTTCAGGGAAGGGATGCTGAACGTGTAGTTGAAAAAGAGATACTTGCTTTTAACAACAAACATTTTGACACTGTTTAAAAATGATAATGGAATATCCTACATTGTAAGGGACCCTCAAGGATCATCAAAGACCAAGTCATGGGCCTTCACAGGAGAGCCCCAAGAATCACACCATGTGTTTTCCAAATGCTTCTTGAGCTCTGGCAGGCTGGTGCTCTGTCCACTTCCCTGGGGAGCCTGTTCCAGTGCCCAAACACCCTCTGGATGGAGAACCTTCTAATATCCATCCTAAATCTTGCCTGCCATATCTTCTCTTCCCAAGAAAGATTGTATTTGAGATGTGTGTCTCACCCTCTTTAGGAATTTTACCCCCATCTAGGTGAAGGGAGAAATGTCCTCTCATTCCCTGCCTGCCTGATGTAATTGTCTCTGAACCATGAGCAGCCATCCAGACTGTTTCAAAAGCAGGTAAAATTAAATCTTCCTCACCTGAGCAAAGGCTCAGGCACAGCAATATGTACAGGCAGCTCTGCTGCATTCTGCTGGATGGACACACCAGGGAACAGGAGCTGGACCATCAGAAGGAGGACAGAAATACCCCAGAAATATCTTTAAAAAATGTAAAGCTAGATTTCATGGTGTGCAAAATAATTTTTCAGAGCAGTGAAGTTTTCCAAATGACAAGCCAAAGATTCTTGTCAAACTCTCCTGCCATCTCTGGCATTTATTGGACCCTCTTTGAACCATCCCACCAGGCCCAAATAATCCCTTTTTACCTCTCTAGATCAGGCTAATTTCCAAATTAGTGAGCTGAGCTGGCCTGTAAAGTGCTCCAGCATGAGTTACAGTTGGTGTGTGAGTAGTGGTGTGAGCATGCAGACACTTATGGGGTGACAGAGAGATGGGACAAGTTCTGAGAGGGGGATGAGCTGGACTCAACACGCAGCAATAACATATGTTAGATGTTTTACAATGCCTATTGTAGCTCACAGTCACATACATTTAATTTTAATCAAAATTAAAGAAGAAAAATATATTTCTGCAGAGTTTCCTCACTCCACCAGAAAAAAAGTCTGTATTTTCTCACACTTGTGCCTTTTAACATTTGAAAAGGAAAAATATCTTTTCTTCCCACGTGTCCATGAAATCTCATTTTCAGAAGAAACATTTATGCATATTTACTAAATAGAGAAAGAGTCAAAGACAGATTAATGTGAAAAGTCTAAACTGATGCTTGAATGATTGAAACCTTGTAGTCTAAAGGCAAATTCTAGCATTATTGGAAAAGCCAAGAGGAGGATATGCTTGTAGACACCTTGAGCATAACAAAAAAGAAAAAAAAATCCAATGTGTTGCCTAATCTCTAGATCTACAACCTGGATACTGTTCTGACACAACATCTCAGGTCTTCTCCAAGGTGTGAAGTTTAACCAACTTCCCAGACAAATCTGAAACTAGCCTGCTCGAAATGTGAGGGGAAATGAATTGTATTAAAAGAGTGATTGGTAAATCAATAAAGATATCCAGATATTCACATATCAATAAAGTAACCCAGAAGCAGTGCAGAAGGTGGAAAAAACTGAAATGCTGTAACAAGGGGAGCCTTGCAGGGAACGTGGTAAATAGCTGAAGAGCAGGTTTGAGGGGTGGAGAGAGCAGCACAGAAATGGTTTTAGGAGGCTTGTACAGTTTGGGAAGCTGGCTAGGAGTGCATGAGTAATATCCAGAGACACTTTTACCCACTAATGGAACTGACAGAAGCTGACAATTATGACAATGGTAATGAACCTGTCTTATCTATTTTAAGACACCTTGTATGAAGAATTCAGCAAGAAAGAAAAAGAAGATTATTCTTTAGTTGGTTAAAATACCATGACTTCAAGGGATTCCCTTTCTGTCAGCTTTGCATGGAAAATATACAAAAGCACCATAATTGCAGAACATTTAAATAGGTCATTTAAAATAGATCCTACAAAGTGAGGAAAAAAAAGTTCACCCTACTTTAAAGCAACTTTTTTAACAAAAAAGAAAGAGGGCTTCTTTTTATCTTCTCATTCTTCTATTATCTTCCATACCTTAGCAGGCCAAGAAGGCCCAGAGATTTACTTTAGATAGCCTGTAGATTTACTTTATAAGGCTGCTTTGCCTTGAGATTAGCCCAAGTGTGATGTCTTCTTGATGCTTACAGATGCCAAGGGATCTAAGACATCCCATTTTTACCCCTTTTCAGTTTGTTTTGAAAACATGCTGTATTGACTTTGTGCCTTTTTCTTATGTTTGTTTTGTTTTTTGTTTTTTTTTTGTTTGTTTTGGTTTGGGTTTTTTTGTGTTCTTTATCTCTAAGATCATTGCTTGTATTGAAGGAAACTTTCATTGACATTTCAGTGGATGTAACTTTATTTTCTTGATAGCAATCCTGCTATTAACCCTGTGGTTTTCATTGAGGTTGTGAAGTAATTTTTGGACAAAGTCAAGATGTAATGCGTCTTTCAGTGAAGCCAGACCAAGCTTCCTTTAAAATAAAGTTTTATTTTATAATTTATAATTTATTTTATAAGATGTTTTCCTATTTCAGTATGCAATGTCTTTCAAAAATAACTTCCATGTGCAAATCAGCATTAGCTCACACTGCAGGTTCAAAATCCAGTTATCTAACACCACAAAATGCTATTCAAGCACTGTTTCCCTTCCCAGGTTGTAACTTGTTAGTGTTGACAGGTGCACAGTGACACATCCTAGAAGCTGAAAAGGTCTTTGTCTGTATCCCTTTGGCTCTTTAAATCTGATTTGTGGCTGGCAGGCCAATATGACTACATGCATCCAGTGGTTTGAGGTTGAAACTTGATGTTGAAACCTCAAGGTTCAGCTGAGGTCAGTGGTCAGTGGCACTGGGGCTGCCAGTCAGGTGCTGGTTTAGCATCTACATTTTTTGGAACTGCTTACCAGCTATTTAATAGCATTTCTCTACCTGTACCACACATGGCTGGGCATTCAAAGTGCAGCTTGGGAGCCAGTCTATGAAGCAGTGAAGTTGATCTCATGCTGCTCAGTCAGACTATTTGTTATCCAGTTTTGGGAAATAGTCACTCACATTTTTGTTCTCTTAGTGCACGCCTTGAGTCCATCTCACATTAACATCTATTCATGTTTGTGTTCTCCTGTTTGTTTTCTAAAATCATGAAAAAATTCATTTCAGTTCTAGAGATTCACTGAGTAGGTGTTAGAATGGGGACATTCTTGAACCTTCCAGAGCCAGTTTTATTATTGCAGGGAGAGCTGAGAATCAGTATTCCCCAAGGGCATCATACAGGCAAACAGCTGAATTTCGTGGCCTTTATTCTGTCAACTTCTGTCAGCTCTGGATTTCTTTCAAGAAGTGACATCTCTATTATGTGAAAAATCCCTACTCAACATTTAATCATTTTGTTGTATTTCCCTGATGACTTAATTTTTAATTTAAAAAAAGTATATTTAAAAGAATTGTTATTTTTGGAAAGCTAATTCTCAACAATACCTAATGCTAAGCAGAGCTGATAATCCTAAAGTTGAAATGTCAGATATGAAGTACAGGAGAACACAGTAAGGAAATCTACCCCAAAACATTTATCCTGGGACTATTACATTGCAGTGGCATCACTAGACAGTTCTCTGAAAAAGAACATTAAAGATCTGGTTTCTAGATTCTTTCTCCACACTAAGGCATAACAAAGCTACCACATATGAATGGAAAATCTAACCTTTTGCTGGCTTTATAAATTGTAAAAACTTCCTGCATCTAAAAGGAATTGGGAAAGGAAATGGGTAAGCATAAATTGGAACAAGCTAGCAACCCAAATTCAGAAAACATTTGACAGTTTTGAATATGCATTTGCAAAAAATCATTAAAATTTGAAAGTTAGCCAAAGTTCATAGCTGTAATTTAAATTTTAGAAAACATTTCCACTTGCTCTGACAATAAATATTACACATGATATAACATTAATCTCAGCTGATAATGTTCCTTATAACACATTTTATGAATCATCACACTTCTCTGTTTTTAACACCCCATCACTTGTCAGAAGGAAAAACTGAGGAACAGAGAATGAGCCCATTTTTTAAAATGAGGAGTAAGAGCCTCCTTAATGCAATGCTCTTTGGAGCACACTGATCTATGAGGGTCTCTAGTTGCTGAACTTTAATTCGAGTAATAAAAATTAGGTATGTGGGTTTTTTTGTCTTAATTGCCTTATTTGTATAAATAAACATGGACATGATGGTATAATCTGATCAAGGATTTCAGCTCTCAAATTCCTATCAATGCTTTGTTTAAGCCACAGTTCCTGCAACGTTTGCCTTTGTGCTGGTCTGTCTGACTAGAAATATCACATCACTTTCTCTTGTGAACTACTTTGAGGGTTTCAAATGACAAAGAACAGGAACTTTAATCCTTCTTTTTCCAAACAATTTGTAAATCAGAACCATCAAAACGCACGTGCAGTGGAGAGAGTGCAGCCTGTGGATTTAAGGACATTGTGGTTCACTGCATCTCTGAAGTGCTTTGAGCTCACATGTCCTATGATTTTATTTCAACATCTCTCTTATATTCTCTCCAGCCTGTTTCTCAAGAGTGAGACAGCAAATGCAGATATACAGGAGAGCACCTGGCAAGGCCATTTGTTAAGTGAAATTCTCATCTCCATTACAATCTTGCAGCTTCCTATCATTATGTCTAGGTTAATCAAAGATAATTACAGAGCCCCAGTGAAGCTGGCAGACATCTATTTGGATGCACAGCAGAAGCCCGTGTTGATATACACCAAGACTAGTTATGCATCCTTTGACATAATTATTTTCCCTGCAATGGATGGTAGCAAAATCAGGGTCTGAGAAAGGGCAAGCAGTGATTTTTTTTTTTTGGTGAGTTATTGTTTCCTTAATGGCTCCTTAAAAATGCTAAGTTTCCCACCCTGCAGAAATTAGCCTGCCCTTGTACTTCATAGTGAATTAATATTACAGCAGCCTGGAAAACGCCCTACAGCGTTGCACTTGTCTGCACACCTGGGTGGGCGTCTGTGTGTCACCACCCAGGGGTGGCCCGAGCCTCCCCCGACCCAGAGGTGGCAATGAGCTCTGGATGTGCATTGCCAGAGCACAGAGCCGGCTCGTACGAGGTGCACAGACCCTGTGCAGGGCAGCCAGCTGGGGAGGAGGTGATGGGGAGGGGAAGCTCCTGGTACATTTTGCTCCTGGTACAGGCAGAGCTGCTCCAGTTTTACATCTGCTGAATCCCTTACCCTGACACTCAAATACCACAGCAGAAGAGCCCAACCTTTGGGTTTGCTCCTCATTCTTGTACAGGATCAGTCAACACAGATACATGGCCTGGGATTGTGTTTTAATATGTCTTAAGCTCCTGCTGACAACAGGAGGTGCTTAATATTAGTAACCCATTTCCCATCTCCCTCCCAGCTCCACTTTACATCCTTACTTAAGTCTTCTTGATGCTATTTTTTCAGTTGTGGGGTTTTTGTTTGTTTGCTTCTGGGCTTGTTTAAGAGAAGAAGAGAGAACTGTATGTATAAGAACCAGTCTGAAAAAAAACAAAAGTCTCTTGGTTAAAATTGGAGTCTACAGTAGTAGTGCAGATCTCAGGTTCAACTAATGCAATGCTGTGCTGTTTATAAACACCTTCTCATTGCCTGCAAGAATGGAACAGAGCATACCAGACTGCCAAGGGCCAGGGAAAAGCATTAGCTGCAAGTACTTTATCCTGTCACTTCTGAGAAATGGACAAATTGTGCTGGGAGTCAGCTGAAGTGAATGCAAATGTCTGTCCTTTCCTTCTGAAGAGCCTTCAGTGCTGTCCCAGGTTTGATTGTCATTAGCCTAAAGCTATAATTCCCTGCTTTGTACAGAAACTGGAGTTGAAAGTCTGGAAAATCTCTGGAAGTGATGCTGTGAATTTGAGGCACAAGTTGTTTCCCAATTTAAGATTCCAATCACACGTTTCACGTTGGACTCAGAAAGTGAACGTGCCCATGTCACCATTACATGAGTAAATCTGCTTTTAGCAGCCACCTCTCTTTGGGATGCTGGGCCTTTTCAGCAGTCCATGTTCCAAAATTCCTGGAAGGCCTTGAACAACATGCCAGCACTCATGGACAGCTGGGCTCAAACACTGAGTCAGAGATCACCACAGATCTACCCTAAAACCTTGTTTGGAGTTTAAGAACAGGATAAGCTGCCTGTAGAAATATATGAAAAGTGTTTATGGGCATTAACCTCTGACCCAAAATGCTCTAGCAAGATCTTTACTCTTAAAAGTGCCTCTTTTGAAAATGCACCTTCGGTGATTTGATTATTGTCTATTTCACTCATGCATTAATTCCCATGAAGGAATATGCACCATTTACTGTGACAATCTCCACTTCATTTCCTCTGATGGAGTAGCAGCTGGGTCAAACCCATACTTTGTTTCATCAAGGAAAGGGAATTTATTCATTGTTGAAAAGGGCCACCTTCTGTAGCTTCACTAAGGAAGAACGTTCCTTGGCTATTTTTATTGTTTCTTCTCCTGGAACATCAGTCTTTTCTAAAGAGCTTTTTTATGCATTGTGCATTAAGTTTCAGCAATACAGAGTCCAGCATAAGGTTGTGCCATTTCAATGTACTAATTACTCAGGTTATCAAAACAAATGACTGATTTGCCAATACAGCAAGCACTGCTTCTAAGCTGCTTTAAAAATTTGAGAGCTTTTCAAAAAGCACTATTATAGTTAATTAGATAGGAACCTGTAAGAAGGCAGCAATGAAATTAAAATAATAGCTTGGTATTTTGGTCTAACATACTCGAAAGTCTAGATGTTAATAGCTGGTTGGGAGGAGCTCTGAATTACACTGAAGCAAGTTCCAGAATTGGCTTCTTGTTATTCAGCAGGCAATCTGTATGCAATATTTAACAAATCAGGCATTTGATGAATAATTGTTGACAGATCCTGTCTGCTTCGCTGCTTTTCACAGATCTGCATCAGTGAGACTAGACACAGCATATGTCTAAGAGGTTCCACAATTTTGTATATACTCAGTTTCTGAAATCCACCAAAGAGCTATTAGTATTGTCCTTTCTATAGAATCAATAGTTAACAGGTCTGGAAAACCCAGTCATCTGCTAAAGAGCTACCTGGTGCTACTGTATGGAATGGCTAGAAGAGCTCCTCATTTGATTTAAGAGTGTATGTCAAAACTTGGCTCTCAGCAAAAACAAATTAATGATCATCTGAAAGAATACAGCACACATGATGTAAATGGAAGTAGAAACTACTTCTATTAATAAGAAGGGAGAAAAGCAACTTACTCTATCTGTAATTTTTCATTCATGAACACAATGAACAGCCTATTTTTCAGGAGTACAGCCTTTAGATATTATTCAGTGTTTGGTAACTTTCTGTGGATCCATCTGATAAGAACCTACTTATCTTCAATTTGCTCAGATCTTGTAGAGTGTCTTCAGTCAAGAACTGGGCTCTAGGACAGAAAACAACACGCTTCTGTCACAGATTGATGGCCCTGCAGCTAATGGACTTTAAATTGCAGAGACCTTTTGGCAGATAAGTAACAGGCCACTGCAGGGACAGAACTGACAATGGTGGCTAAGGCAGCAGGGGAGAGCAGGCTTTGCTCAAGTCCATTTTTAAGAAGGAACTGTCTGGTTCTGCAATGTGAACCAAACAGTCCTTGGCCTCACAGTGCTTGCTATGAGCTAGACATTTGTCCTTCAAAGAGCTTGGAGATCCAGCACAGAGATTTTAGTTTTTGCAGGTTTGCTTGAATCCAAGGCCTTGTCTTTACTGTGGAATGGGAGAACACAGAAAACATTCCTTCCTCCCTATAAGTGCACAGATAGCACTGCCCATGAGCTGGCTGGCACGGCTGCTCTTGCTGCTGACCAGGGGAAGAGCTGGCCTGACTCTGGGTCAGTGCCTTGTTTCTGTCCTCAGTGAATTAGGTGAATGTTTTACAGCTTAAAGTCATGGAAAAGGCATACAACAGAAAGTTTCACAGCACTTCTTCAGTTTTCACTTGAAATTCTTCTGAATTAGGAGCTAATCACCCGGATCAGTTTAGCAAATTAGGCTACTCTGCTTTGTTTACACTGCAATTTGCTTTGTAGTGAGATTAATTTGATAAGTTTCATTAGGAACCTGAGAATTTCAGTGACTAAAACTGCGGTGCCCTTATTTCTCACAGGCCAATGTGTCTGTCCTTCATTCAAGGACAGTTTAAGCCAAGGGAAGCCCAGATGTGCTCGCTGGTTCTGTTTGGCATCTCAGAGCTCAGCTAGATGACATAGCTGGGCCAGTAGACTGCAAAAGAAATAATTTTCTCCCTACTGCAGGTTTTTAAGGACACTTTCCATAGAGCACAAGAGCTCTCAGTCCCCAGGCACAAGAAATCAGGCAAGGAAGGAAGAGACTGACATGGCTGAGTAGGAGACTGCTGGTCAAACTGAAGGGAAAGAAGAATGCACAGCAGTGGGAGCAGGCACAGGAGGAGCAGCCAGGGGAGGGTGTGGAGACTCTTTCTGGCTGTGTAGGAATGGGGTGCAGAAGGGCTAAGGCATGGATGAAACCACAGATAAAATATGAGCAGAGGCTCAGATTTCAATTTATGGTTTAGCCATTTACTGGAGCTGGCCAGCATTTAGAGGCAACTGAGAAATCCATGTGTGTGCTTGTGATACTGCAGAGGGAGTGTGTTGAATGCTATGGTATGGCAATTCATCTCTTTTTTTAAAACCTAATTTATGGACAGATTGCACAGAAATATGCCTTAAAATTGTTATCATCTATTAATAGTCAGGCAGTACTGGTTTTGTCTCTATTCCAAAACTGGATTAAAACATAAGCTGCAGGAATGTTCTTAATCATTCAGACTTTCTCTAAATATAAGTTGTGACTGATCTTTACTGGCATGTGAAATATTATAATTAACATACCATGATAAAAATGGTACATTTTCCACTGTGGGAAATTGTTCTCTATTAATAAGCCAACCAAGTGAATATCTACTACATATTACCACCAGCATAATTCAAAATAATGCACTCCAGGGAAATATATGCTTGGATTGCACTGGTGCTGCTGTCTGGCACACTCCCAGTAGGATTGTTGCTCTGTATCAGGAAGGAAGAAGTGTCAAAACCCACCAATGCTCTGAATGCAGCTTGCTGTCCTGGGTCATATTTGTATACCATAATTGATTTTCTTCCAACCAGTGGAGAAAAGACAGGTCCATGTTTTATTCTGAGTGCAGATCTTTATCCACGAGATGGCACTCTGCTTGCCACTGCAGTGCTGCACACGACTGAGCTAGTACAGGGGAAAATGAGCCCAGCTCTAGAACACAGAGAAATCTTTGTAATCACCCTTAATTTATTCAAATAAAATCTAATTTCTCATCATTTTCATAGCTCTATATTTCAACTGTATAAGACTCACCTTATAAGGAAACTAAAGGGGACATTTTTCTTCAGTGTCAATGTAGATACATTTACATATCCACATTTTCCCCAAAGCTGTGCATTCACATGCATTGTTGATTGGGCACAATTTCCACATAAAACCACAAATGTTGCAGGCTGACTCAAAAGTTGCTGAAACTTCACAAAACTTCCAGCAGAGCTGGCAACTTGCACAGTTTAATAACAATCAGAGGTAGCTGGATGTCACATTAGTCTGGGTTGGAAGAAAAATATTTGGGGATTTCTTATTTTTTATATAAGATATACAGAAATCTCCTCAGGACCCAGCAAAGGAAATGTCAAAGACTGGTGACATCATGTTCCCATTGAGTCAAATGCTACACAAGACAGAACCATTGCTACAGCAGTTTTCTTTAGAGCAGTAACACAGAATATGATGAATCAGACTAACTGATAACTTTAAGCTTAATTTTTGCAACAAGGAGCAAAAGGACCCTTTAAAAAATATCTAATCCTGACTGCTTTATAATAGGTAAATACAACATACATGTGTGTATATGTATAAAATAAAGTATGTTCAGCTACATTTGGGACAGCTGACACAAAAGATCAGCCACTATAGAGCTAGATATTTTATAAAAAAACCTCAAAAAAACCTGTGATCCCTTGGCCAGGGGTGTTCTTGCCAGGTTCCAGTGGCACACAGTGATTCCTGAGCAGGTCAAACCCAGCTCAGCCAGGCAGCTGAGCAGGAGCCCCCAGCAGAGGTTTGGGCAGTGGGCGAGAGTTGATCTGTCAGCACTGACAGTTGTTGCCAGGGTAAAATGCCACATCGTGGTTTCCTGCAGGAAGGTGGCTCACACAGAGCTGCTCAGGTCCAGTGTGGGGCTGACTTTCAGTGGGACTCAGAAAAACTCAGCAGCAGACCCTGGCTTTCCCAAGAGAAAGCAGCTTTCCTTCCCTAAGGACAGCTCTGAGAACAATCTCATGTTCTCAGGGAAGGACTGATAGAGGTTTTTTAAGTATCTTGCATTCTCAAAATAACAGGTGCTGTTTTTCACTTTAGTTTACTCTACCCTCGTGTGTGTTCTCAAAACATGCTCTCTCTATCTCATCCAGTGGTGGTAGAGAGGCATTGTGTCATTTGGCCAATCAAGTAACTGTTAGTGAAGGACCCTATAAAAGGGTCACATGTTACAATAAAGGAGCCTCCTGATTCATCGAAACCTTGGAGTCTTTCTCTTCATCCTCTGGGACAAGGGTGACAGTGCAGCCTGTGCCCAGAGGGTGGGGAGGCAGCCTCAGACCCTGCAGTTTGCCCACAGCTCAGCAGCTGAGCCCCACAGACCTGGCAGGACAGGGGAGAGTGGTGAGGACCCGTGGCTGCTGCCACAGAATGGTGTTAAGGGGCTGGGTGGGTTCTGAAATGGGAGTTCCAGGCTTGGAGAGGGATGGGGATGAGAGCTGGGATGGAGGGAGACACTGCAAACAGCCAACCCCCTGCACACTGATGTTTCCACTGCTGACTGAGCACTGCCAGGGCATCTCTCCAAGCTTTGGCACAGGCGAGGTGACAAAGCAAAGGGCCAGCTCATTGCCCCCTGGGTGGATGCCCAAGCCCTGGTGGCCTCTGTACCACAGCTCACCAGTTACAGAGCTCAGCACTGTAGTGATGGGCACATCTCTGCCTGTACCTGGAGAGCCTTCTCAAGGGGAAGAAAAATGTCAGAAACTCTGAGTTGTTGCTCAGGCAGCAGATCAGAAACATCTCAGGTGCTGCTGCTGCTGCTGAGTGTGAACTGGGAGCAGGTACAGACTGTGCAAAACATGGATGCACCCCAAATATCACAGTTCTTTCTCTGAGCAGAGCCATGGTAGGCCTGTGTGAATATCTGCAGTGTGGTATAGAGGAGACAAGCAATTCACTGCTAAATATCCATGGGTTACCCACACTTCTTAAACTTATTTAAGACTTTGATGTGGGTTTTTTTTTTTTTTGTAGGGATATTTTGGTGTCTGCATGTGTGGAAGCCACCCACATGAGGCTTAAAAGCAAAGAGGAAGCAGGGAGACATTAGGAGCAGGTGTAAAGAAAATAAAGACATAAATACTTTTATTTTCCATAAACCAACCTATATATCTCTTATCAATCACTTCTTTATCTATTTAACTGACATTTGGTTCACATGAACCTCTTCTGGAGATGGAAAGAAGATGTATTTACAGCTGAGGAAGGGGATATGGGGGTAAGCAGAGAAGTGATGAGGAGGGGAAGTTTCAGGTGTGGGACACTGGAACAAGGGTTGTCATCAAAGCCTTGCAAAGACACAGAGAGGAACAATGGTGTGAGGATCTTGGGGCTAGGGATTGTCCTTTTTTCTTTGTGCTTGATCAGCTGTTGGCAGGTGATGGAATTTGGGTAAACCCCTGTCAAGTAGCAGCCAAATTGGTTCAGTGGATGTGAAGCGGGAGGGTTTCTCAGACCAAGACTGAACAGTGGGAGCTGGGGAGAAAATCACCACCACGTCATCTGAGTTACAGCTGAGCCTAAAGCCAAGGGACACTCTGAGGAAGAAGAACCAGTTTTTTCTCCTCACAGTGGCAGGGAGGTCCCAGAGTTCTCTCAGGTCCCTCTGTGGCAGGAGCAGCTGTACCACATGAGAGGACCCAGCCAGTGGGAATGGCAGCATAAATAAAACCAGGTGATGGAGCTCACATGTATTTAGTGTAAACTGACTTTCAGAATTATGCTGATGTAATTCCTTTTCCACAATTACTGTAAAAGCAGGTTTCCCACACATTTAACACCTTCAGTTGTACCCCAAACTCCCTCTGCATTTCCCCCTAACATTCTGAGGAAAAGCCCTGGCTTGTCTAAGTCTAAAATTACAGCTGTTCTCACCCACAGACTGGGGTTTGTACTCTGGAAGCTTTGCAGCATCCACTTCCCGCTCAATGGTTTTTTTGAGTCAAAAGTCAAATTTTCTTTCAAAGAATTGTTCTGATGTATGGTTTAAACAAATCCTACTAACCAAGCACTGCTCCCTAATGGCTGAGATTAGGCACAAAGAGCAGGTTTTTTCTGTGGAGATTCCAATTCCTTGAGACTTTGTAGTTTGCTTCCTCCCACTCTGTTCCAACTTTGACTTCTGGAGTACAATGTCACACTGAGATCTGTTTTAGCTCGTGGCAAGGGATATATTTTTTTAAAATTTTAGCCTGCTACATTTCTGTCTTCTAAAAGAAATTAAATACAAAAGTGTTTAGAAGAAAGAGTATGAGAACCTGACTTCAGCTGGGAGCTGGAAATCACTCAACATTCTTGTTAGATTTTTTCCAAATTTTTCTTCCATGCTAGTCTGCATAGGAGCCAGTAAAGTATCCTATAGGAGCCCCTGTAATCCCAAATCTACCCTCTCTTCCACAATAATAATAAAAAGGAAAAATATTGCTTTTCATATCTAGTAGTTTACATTCTATTCCTTCCCTGGAGGCACCATGGAAGTTTGCACTGGAGTACAATATTTTGCATCTTTGCTTTTCTCAACATTTTTCTCTTCTGCTTACAGACAATTAGTAAGAAAAAATTACTCCAAGCAGGTTGAATTCAAATGTTCTGTGCCTTGAACTCTGACTTCACTCTGTGCTGAAAATGTTGTATATTCTAGACTTGTGGCTTCAGAGCACTCCTTGTTTGCTTCTTGCTGTACAGAATTCCTGCTGCAGGTCTGGTGGACTAGCTGTCAGAGGCATATACTTTGTTTGGTATTTTAGTTCTAATGAGGGTCTCAAAATTAGAACAAGCCCTTTATAGTGACAGTGAGTGATGACTCACCATATAAAAGAGTCTCCTAGACAGATAATTATTTAGGCATGTATTTCAGCAGATCATCTGTTACGTGTCTCAGAGGAAGAGATTATTTTTTTATCAACAGGAAGACAAGACAGTAAGTTAAATTACCTTGTAGGCAATACTGACTCAGGGGGGGTAATGGGAAGTTATTTGAGAGCTACACACATGTCCTGCCTAAATCTGGTCCTTCTTATTTAGCATGTGACATTTGGAGCTTGCTAATTGTCAAGATTTCCTTGAGCATTTATGTGTCTGGCAATATCCACAAGGCCTGAACTGAGTATTTGATCTGACATTGTCACCCCAGATCCCACCTTGGGAAGAATTATGGTTACGAGCTCAAAGGGGCTCCAGAGGTGACCTGGCCTGGGCTGCCATCAGTCCTGGCTGCAAACTCTGTTAACAGAGCACCCAAAGTAGATCTTGGACTTATTATTATGTTTTTTTATTCTGAAAGAAAATATCAGAGGCTGAAGGAAACTCATTATGCTCTTGAAGTCCTTGAAGAGACAGGCTTCAAATTGTTGGGCTAAAATTGTAGCCTGGGCGACCTGACCATCCCAGTGTGCTCATTACATTCAGATCAGCTCTTTCTGACACTGCCTGGGGCTTGGCTCTTCACAGGGAGGCAAACTTCATCTGCTGGGGAGCTCTGGGCCCCACCCCTGCAGCAGCACTGGGGGGTTACCTGGGGGACCTCTGGAGGCTGTGAGGACAATTTTGGACACCTTGAGCTGGGAAGGTATAGTTCAGAATGTGAGGAGCTGTACATGCATACAGCACGAGGATTTCTCATCCAAGGCAAGCATTATTCATTTTTCAAATCTCTGATGAAGATTTCCTCTTTCCCCAGAATGCTTAGGAAGTTTTTTTTCCCCTTAAATCTTGTATCCATATTATCTTACCTTTGTGTCTTTTCCCAGCATTAATCTTGCTAAAGAACTCTTGTAGGACAGATATCATACCTCAACCTCAGTTATAATTAAAATATTTATAATTGCTGCTGTGTCAAGTTGCTGCATCCACTATTTCCCCTTGCCCCTGTTCTTGTGCCCTGTCAGGTCCTCCCCAGAGCATTTCCCTGGAGACCAGTGTCATAAAATGAACCACTGAGAACAACCATGAGCTGGAACAGGAGAGAAGGAAAAATTTCAGTTTTATGTGAAAAGAATGAACAACTTTGTTCCTCTTCAGCTTCCTGAGCAAATGCTGCTGTTCTGACAAGAAGTTAGTAGGTGGCTTTCAGGTGGTGTTTGTAGCATTCAGGGTGAATTATGGCTTTACAGCTGAAACATCACATACTCCCTAATCACTCCATCCCTGGAGTTTCTTAGAATTACTACCCTGTTGTAATTTTTACATTAACAAAGGCATAAACAGTCTGCATAGGGAACTAGACCCATTAGATAGGGCTCTTCATATTTGGAAAAATGACTGTATCCTTTTTAAAATAGGAAAATAATGGAGAACTTCATACAAATGTGAAAATTAATGGCATTCCCTTATGCAGTCTTTGATACAGACTTGCTCTGTCTCTGTTAATTTGACTTAATTTTGAATGCTTGCTTGATCCCATATTTTCAATTTCTTTATCTAGTATTCACATCTTTTCCCAATTTTTTTTTTTTTTTTAAGCAAAGAATCCTGCTTTGGGTGAAATAGCTCCCTAAAATATCTCACATTTGAAAATAAAAACACATCTCTTTTCACAGACAATGCCAATAATTGGAGCAATTATGTAACAGGCAATGCTGGTACATGCAGACAGCTAAAACCCAGGAGCTTCACTGCAGAAAATTCACTTTGCAGTGTGAGGTAGCAGACAACCACACTGATGTATTAGGAATGGATGAGAAAAAGAGGGAGGAGGAAAACCATGTGTAGCAGTGTAGTCCCTAATGCAATGGTTAGACTGGCACAAATGTCACCTGTGATGTTGTTTGGTGTTCACACAAGTGCACTGTGCGTGGTGGATCCAAGTCACAGCTGAACACAGAGAGCCTGGTTTGAAAAGCTCAGCCTGCTGGGTCTGCTGGGGACCTGACAGCTCTCTAGGACAGACTGAGCAGATCTCCCACCATTACCTTGACACGTTTACATGAGGGTCACTGCTGGACTGCTGGGGTGCTGCTGAAAGCCCTGTGAAGAGCAAACACAGCAAGTGCCACTGAGCAATGAAGGGTTTTCCTGTCTGGCAACCCTTCCCAAGCCATAATGTCCTATTTCTCTATTTCTCTTACAAGAATCGAGTTACCTAGCTATGCACATTCTTGATTAAAAAAACAAACTCAACAAAAACAAACCAAAAAAGATTTGTTCTCATGGAACCAGCTTTTTCATGTACTTAAAAAAAAATATGTTATTGCTTTTCTGTTATTATTCACATTGTAAAATATCAATACATATTTCTATTTCCCCCTCGGCCGTGGATGTATTCTGGGGCTGGGTTTAATTTCTGTGGAAAGTAATTTCCATTTTCTTTTATTTATGTAGTTTTAGTTTAGTACTTATGCTCGATGTATACAGCCATGAATCTTCAGTTGCTATGGCTAAAACCAGCAAAGCACATTATCATTTGTCCATCTTCATGTTGGAGAAAGAAATGTAAACAGCCCTTTCCTCTAGGATTTAAACAATGAAAAAAGTTGCACAGAATTGGTATTAAGGCATAAATCCAGAGTGAGAGTAGCAGCAATAACTACCACTTTCCTAATGTAATGATTTTCATATCCTCTTCAAAAGTGCTTGAAAACCCACAGGATTTGTCTGAATATAGACGGGTTGACTATTATATGAGTTTAGTGCTTGATCCAGGCTGACTCTTTGTCAGTCATGATTCAAAAGAAATGGGATAATGGTCTGCTTGCCTAAAATCAGATGCATCATTTGGATGTTCAAATCTCTTCTCGAGAACAACCCTTGAAAGAAGTCTTCAGTGTTAATAGCAAAATGAGATTATAAAGAGTAAAAATACCACACTACACAAATGCAACTATTTTTAGCAAGGGCAAAAACCTAAATACAGAAGGGCTGTTCTATGAGTCCAGATTTGGAAATTTTTATCTAAATACAGAAACTGAGAATTTTTATGAGGGAATTAAAAATGTCGTTAGAATAGGAAAGGAAAGACAGTTTCAGCTGGAAAGGACTTGCAGCAACTATCTACTCCAGCTCCCTGAGCAGTTTGGGGCTGACCAACAGCTAAATTCTAATTCATGTGGTTCAGGGCATTGTCCAAACACCTCTCAAACACTGACAGCCTTGGGGCATCCACCCCAACCTCCAACTCTTGGAAAGTGTTCCAGTGTTCCAGCACCACCCTCTCTGCACAGAAATGCTTCCCAATGTCCAGTCTGGACCTCCCCTGGCACAGCTTTGAACCCTTCCCATGCATCCTAGCACTGGGTACCAGGGAGGAGAGATTTAATTCAACCAAAGAAAGATCACATGAAATAATTATGACTTGGCAATTGAATTTAGTTGAAAAGATCAGTCTAACTTGGCGAGAGAATTTAAGCAATCAGGTTCTTCCAACTCATTTCTATACCTTCTTTGTGTCTTGTTTTTATGGTATAGGTTACCATAAAGAAATGTAGAACTGTTGCAAAATCAGAAACAGAAGAAAAAAATAATTCAGTGCTGTACCTGACAAACCACAAGACTTGTTTGCATCACTTTAGTTCAGCTGTTCTGTAATATTCCAGACAACATATGCATCTTAATGCTTAACTGGATGACCATGAAGCCAAAGCTGAACAATTCATTTCTTGTGTTTCTTTTCATTTCACTTCATTGACACTTCACTTATCCTTGCAAAACATACTCTGAAACCATGCCAGAAGTGGAAGAGGAAAATGCCAATGTAATCAGCCACCAGAAAGGCATTTGGACACAGTGTGAAAATGTCCTTGAGCCTAAATAGAGGCACATCAATAAGTGTGCAGATGACAAGAGATGCAGGACTTGGTGAACTCTGTGTTATTTCCCTGCAGTAAGCAAAAAGTTTTTTAAGATGTATAGTGAGAGAAGAAAAAAACCATTACACATTTCAAGAAATGTTGATCATTATTTGTGGTCTTTATTGTGCTACCAGGCATTGTGAAGACATCCCTGCTGGAATATTCACAAATGATCAAAATATTGTGGGAGGAGCATGTTCCCTGCTAGAATTGAAATGAGAAATTTACCTCCCTGCCCTAACACAGTAAGACCTCACTCCTGCTGCCTGGGAACTCAATGGGAATTTCAGATAGAGGCCAGGGAAAGCAAGACTGAGTTCTCCTAAATACAGGGAATCAAATTCTCAACAGGTTGTTTCTTTTTTTAAAGGAAATTTCTCAGATACAATTCTCCTGTGCTCACCCAACCTTTGGCTTGACATCACAGATGAGAATTGTTTTGTAACAAATTGATGATAATTTTATTTGACTAAAATATGTAACATCTTAAATGAGAAAGGAGTCTGTAGCAATCCCATAAAAGAAACAAAATTTCCTCTCTAATTTGTTTTGCTGAAAGCCTGGTGCATTAACACCTGTTAAATGCACTAACAGGAGTTCTAAAAATAAAAAATAAGAATAAAACCCACATTAAATTACCTCAACAATCGACTGTCTTATCAATGTTCTTTGTACACAGAGATGCAGTTCTGCATAATGCAGATTTTAAGAGAGACAATCTTTCTAAAAAGGCTAAATCATGTAATGCAGTGTACATTTTCCAAAATTTTCCCCTATGTGCTCTTATATAAACAGCTGGTAAAACTTCCTTAATAAAATTAAAAATCTTTGCTGTCTGGGAAGCCTAGTTTCTTAACAATTGATTTCAAAGGAGCTGGGGAATAATTGGGTGATAACAACAGCTGAGCTATGTGAAGAACTAATTATGTTAAACAAATCTTGTGCTTCTTGACACTGTAACCAATATGCAGTGTAGTGGATAAGAAGGAAGAAGTGATAAAAACTGCCTTTTTTTCATTAGTGATATCTTAAAACAAATAGTAGGAAATGCATTTGGGTGAAATTACCATTCTGTAGTGTATAAGGAAAATAAAAAAAATTGTAGTATCATAGCATTGTTTAGACTGGAAAAAGCCTTTAAGGTTTTCAAATCCAACCATTAACCCAGCGCTGCTCAGCCCATCACTAAAACATGTCCCTGTGCACCACAGCTACACATATTTATCTAAAACATCTATATTAAAAAAATCTACTCTCTATCACAACTCACTTGGTTTGAAGGCTACCAACTTTTAAAATGGTCCTTTGTGTTAAGATTTGAGTGACATGCCATAAAAAGGACCCCTTACATTAATGTTCCTGTGGGTTTTTGCTCTGGTTTCAGAGTTACTCTTACATAAGTGTGAGACTTGTTTCTTACGTCAGCTGTCTAAAGCAATGGAAATAAAACAGCTCTCCTAGTGATTGGCTTTCTCCTGGCATCCTAAGGAAATCACACTTTGAGATGTGATAATGGACCAGACAGAAGTCACTGTCATCTCAAACAGCAGATTCTTGTTTTCTTCCGCTTGGAATGAACTCCAAACCTGGCAGCCTTGCCCAAGTGGGGAGATAAAGAGAGAGTACCACAAAAGTGGTGGAAATTCGACAGAAATATGCAGCTATTTACTGCTGTGCATTCCTGAAAAATGTAGAGTTATCTGCAACATGTGAATGGGCAAAATAAAATATGATTTGTTGGAACAAGATCTCTCACTGTGTTTGAAACGGGATATACTGTACCACAACAGCAGTGGCACTGACAAGGCTGAATTTACAATCTCTGTCTCTGTGATTTTCAGAATTATTGACAAAACTTTAATTTCACAATAGTTTTTCAGAGTATGATGCTGGAGTTTTTTATAAAGGCAGAAGTGATGAACGAAAATGACATGGATGGGACATTCTTCAAAGTTAATTTAATGCAGCTACTCGTTAAACAAGTCTTTTTAGCAATTGAATGAGATTCATTTTGTAGAAAGTTATGGCATTTGCTAGACTCTGAAGAATAATATCAACAAGCATGAGCAAAAACGCTGAGTAAAATCCACCATGATTTGGTCTGAAATGAATAAATATTTCCAGTCCAATATGTAGATTTCCTTTGTATTCTGAACTTTGAGTCTCAACCTCAAAGTAAAAACAGGAGATGTAAAATCTTTTCAAATGAAACTAAAAAATATTTCAACCACTTTCAGACAAATTGGCAAAATGTGGACAGTTGCCTGGTTTTTTTTTGTTTTATTTTCTCATCAAGCTCCTAGGTAAACTGTTTTCTAGAGTGACTAAATATAGTGACTTTTCATTGTAGAACGAAATTCTTCTTTGGTATAGATTATTTTCAGGTAATAGAATATTAGTTAGTGTGAACTCTTTGCATATAATTAATGACTTTATTTTCCCCAACAATTTTATGCTGCTCTGTTGAGATTTTTTGGTTTTATGTAAATACATTTAATACTGCAGTTATATATTTTAGGCAGTAGAAAAATTAATAATTTACAGCATAATGCAAACTAAGTAAATTTTCTATCATGTGGCTGCATCTTGTTTGCCCTACCTTCAGCTATCAAACTTCTTGCTTTATTCCATTGTGTCTTAATTAGTGGCTTCCAGCCACCAAGTGACTAATCACAGATTGATAGAAAAAGGGTTGAAACAGTCAAATCAAATGAGGGATTTGTTAACACATGAGACGTAAGCTCAGCAGGGCCATTCAGAACCTGGCTGCTGTGCTAATGTGCCTGGCTGTCTTTCCCAGAAACTTACACCAAACATATTTGCTGATATTGAGCATCCTCACAGTGATACAGAATAGGCCACAGAATGTTTATTAGTGTATGCAGAAGTTAAGGGGAAAGCCTGGACTGTTGGTTTGGATCTGTAGTTACCAAATATATGCAATGTGTCTTTCTCAGCCTTCCTCAGACTGCAATTATCATGGGAAAAATGAACTGTTAACAGACTCAAACCTATGGAAGGTTTGTACAGAAAGACTGTTGACTGCCACCTTCATTATAACAGAAAATATTTCAAAGATGGGCAACATTTAAATTTGTTGGAAGTTCCAGTGTTCACCTGGGGTTGGCCAAATAACATAGGGTTCTGCAAAGAAATTTCTTGAGTTTAGAGAACATCTTTGGAATTTTCCCACAACAGACACTTTTCCTATGACTTTCCTCCTGTTTCATGCTCAAGACCAAACCACACTTTTCATGGGGAGAATTTGACTTGTTTTTAAAGACAATGGAAACCTGAGGATATTTTAAGAACTTTTTGCTAATAAAGTGAGATTTACACAGGGTAAATGCCCATTTGCATATTACTCTGTGCCTACAACACAAACCTTACATCCAACCTCATCTAGATCTGACAGAGATACAGACATCTGCTGGCTTAAACCCCTGCATGGAAATTGCAGCTCACAGGAGCAGCAGGACACAGGACCACCCTGCAGTCAGAATAAGTTATTTTTTTAGCTTGCTCTTGCCCTCCCCAGGCAGCCTGGAGTTAGCAGGGAGCCTCTCAGCACCAGCCTGGCCTGTGATCTGCAGGCTCCCTGCACAGGGGAGGGTGGGCAGGGAGCTTTGGGTTAGAGAATGTGCTTGTCAAGGGAAAAAACTTGAAAAGAATGTGGTTAAAGGGAGCCTGGAAGAGAGCTGCTTTATTATGATGAGAGAAAGTAGTAAGAGAATCAGTAAGAAATCAGATTTGGTTAGTTCACTAGGAAGCCTGCCTGTTTCTGCAAGCTGTTTTGCTCTCTGAAGCAAACTGTGAGCTGCAGCAAGAGTGAGTGACAGTGGGTCCCTCACAGGGACATGCATGTCCAGCACTGCTGGGCACTTTCACACGCTGCAGCTCGAGTGCATCCATCAGTGGAACTGCACGAAGCACTCAGACCTCATCTCCTGTGAGCTCAGGGTTTGCTCTGTCACTGGCCTGGTTTAATTCCTTTTCTGAGTGATTCCCCAATAGCTTCACACACTTTGCAGATCACAGTCATGACATTTCTTCACCTGCAGGTTGTGATGCCAAAGGCCATGAGAGATCTGCAGTCTGTCTGTCTGTCTGACCCATTCTGTCCAGCTTCTTGCAACAAAACTGGCAGTTCAACAGTTTTTGGGGCCTCTGTGGCCTCTAAAACCATGAAGATTTTTCCTCAAATAAATGGATTTAGAGCATTTAGTTGGTACACCTGCTAGATATCCAAATTACCTATGGGAAAGAAAGGTATTTTGGCAGCTGATCTGCTACACTGTGGATTCAGACAGTGCTGAACTGCTGGTATGCCTAAGCCTTTCAGCATTGTGCTGAGGAATTTGCTTACATTGATAATGTAATCATTAGCCTGTGGGGATTTCTGGATTTCTTGTTTTTTCCTTTAGAATCATCCACAAGGAAAAGTGCTTGATATTATTATACAAACATAAAATAAGAACTCAAATTTGCATTTCATTCCTGTGATCTCTTATCTTTAGAGAAGGATTAAAAGCTAAGCCTCTTTACCAAAATCACCGAACATATTAATTATACACCATATAAATAATTTAATTGCACACAGAGAATAGACTTTCTGAAAGTTTCATACATACTTCTCTTTATATGATGAAAATGATTGTAAAACTAGAGCAATTTTTCTCTTAATACTTTTCATGGTTAAAATCTATCCTGCTTAACTGTAATTTATAATTTGGTAATAGACAACAAGAATTGCTAATCCTCATAATGGGAAGCTCTATTAAAGGTCAAGAATAGCAGTGAGGTTTTGGTCTTTATGTGCCTTTTGTTGTTAGATAAGCTCAGACCATCGGCTGCTTACCTCTGACTCACTGAAGGGAATGTGGCTTCATCCATCTGCCAGCACTGGGGCTTGCTCACAGCATCACCTGGGCCACCATAAAAAACCTCACAAGAAAAATCTGCCCTCTTCAAGTTTTGCACCCCTTAAAACAGCACCAGCATATCCCCAATATCTGGAGGAATGTGTTGAAGATGTCAGAGTTAGGGGAGGAGAAGGAGACGCACATATAAATCTCAAGATGGATAAACTCTGTCAGAATATTACTTGCATAAGAATCTGTCTTGAGGTTTGTGTGCTCCTATTTTCTGTATTTTTGTTCTTTTATTTTTTCAGACTCAAATCACTGTAATTTAAAGAAAAAGTAGCTCCAAAGGGTATCTTGGTATAAGGAGTGGAAGGAAGAACCCTGCATATTTATAGAACCCTGCATATTATAAAACCCCAACTGGAAATTCCATTATACATTAATTAACTGACACACACTGCCTACTTAGCCTCAAAGAAGTTTCATTACTCACTTAGGGTCACCTCTCTGGTAGAACATCTTCTTATTTACCTGTCTCAGCAGAGATTTATAAGCCTGACTGTAGCATTTGTCCTTGAGGTTTCCTTTTCCCCTGTCTGTGTTAGATGACTTTTCCCTGGAGTGCAGGTCTCCCATAGTCATTGTCACTGGAAGGAGGTACAAGAACAGAGACAGCTGGCAGTTAGAGATGCTGGGACAGATTCTTCTCGAGATTATGCCAATTTTACAGAAGCACACTGCTGCTGACCTCAGTGCAGTTCATTGCAGCTATTGACTTTAGTGCTATTGACTTCAGCAGGCCCAGTTTAGAGTGTGGGGAGGTTAAAGTGAGGGCAGATATTTTATTCTGTGTGAGACCAGAATCTTGGATCCTAGTGTTGTTAACTCATCTACAAAGTGGATGCTGTAGACATTTACACAGGAGCTTTGGCTGCCATGTGCACATTCCTGTCATGTTTCCAAACACAGGCTGTTAGGTTTTCGCTCCACCCCAAAGTTAGAATTTCCACTCTGAAACTTGCCCACAATAACTAAACTAGGTGGGCAAGAGACATTAAGACATGGAAATAAAAAAAAATTTCTGAGTACTCATTGAAAATTTAAAGAACTTAGAATCCTATACCCATGTGTTTTTGTGCTCATGCTGGGTTTGTGATTGGACAAGCACAGCAGACACCAAAGGGCAAATTCTCCTGTAGAGTTCTCTTTGGCAATAAAGGGCAGCGTGCTCTCAAATAGAGAAGCATACTGATGTGTATTCATATAAGTAAATTAGTACAAAGATGACTGTTCTCTTTTCTCTCGAGAAGGCTCTTGCTCTTTGCAGATGCAGATATTAAAGTTTCTTCTGTGAATGTCTCATAAAAAGGGCCACGACAGGTCAAAGAGTAAGATGGAAGTTGTCTGTGGGCCAGTCCCAAAGCTGTGTGTCATCTCAACTGAGATATAGAGTCATAGTTCTACCCTCCTGAAGCTGTGAAAGATAATTTTTAATTTTTAGCACAAAGAGAAGTTCAATTTCTGGCCATGTTAAATCTCAGATATACATATTTGGATTAACTAAAGACATTTGGCAGTTCCAATCAAAACACTTATTTCCTGGCCCTGACTGAAAGTGCAATAGCTGTATAGTACTGAACAGCTGTTGAGTTTTGTGAAAAATGGATGATAGCTGTCTATGTAAATATGTCCTCTCTTTCATTGGATACTGAAATTGGGATGTAAATATGAGATTTGTTATCAATAAACAGCAATTTACCAATTTTTATTATCCCATTCATTCCTATGTCCTTGCCAAAAATGTGGAAATGATCTATCATTTTGTCAAAATTCAAAAAAAAAATTAAAAAAGAACTGCCACTAGGAGCAGAGCTGCTAAAAATCCCAGGAAGACGAGATCCTCAAAATATAACAATGATAATAAATTTTTCCTTTTACAAGACATTTCTAAAGGATGTATTCTCATTGTAATTTTTACAAGTGTAACTCTCAGTCTCTTCAAGGTCCTCTAGTGATCATAAAATTATTTTCCTTCACGTCATTTTGAATGATTTCCTATCTAGTTTATTGTTAATGCCTGAAGAGAAGTGTGAAGTATGGGCTTATGATTTCTCTCTATAAAGATGTAATGGATCTTCTCCTAGTAACAATTCACTCCAGTAAATGGCTTAGCGTGGCTGCTGCATTCCTATAAGACCATGCCCATAAAGCTTAAGCACACCTGATTTTGTATTCTGGTGCTTTGCATAGCATACAAAAGAATAAATACAAATCTGCTTATCATGCGATATACACAGAATCTAATCCAAATCAATACAGACTTCAGAAAGAGGGAGATAAAGTTTTTATCATATTCTTTCAGACCCTTCAGTTTTCCTACTAGATGCCCATGAATTAAAAAGATATTTTCTTCATTGTAAGCACAGTACCTTCCATGTCAAACAACAGCCTCTAATTCTAAACAGCTGTGTACAGTGATTTTTCTCCCTCATTCTTTGCAAGAATGATATAGTTCTATTTTTTGTATTGCTGTGATTTTTAAAAATGATAATGGTTTGAAAATTAGGTTGCCCATGTACTGGTGAGCCATTTCAGTAATATTAGTCTCAATTGCATGAATAGCACTTTATCAGTCAATAAAAAGACCTCTATGGATTTTTTGATCTGTTTTTTTTTCCAGATATTTTGTGCAACAGAACAAAGAAAGATAAAAATGATTACACAGGGTAAGACCTGTTATCCGTCTGATCCCAGTGTTCTGCCCCTGAGATAATTTTACAATGTAAACATGTAAACACTTCCATGTAAACACTTTTTGGCCATGCTTCCTCAGCTGCTAAGATAGGACTGTCTGAGTACTCCTACCAGAACAAACTTAATAACTTCTGGGAGACAACTGGGCCTGAGACACCAGGTATGTGATAGAGCAAGAACCAATCATTCACTCTTCTCACATATGAAAGATCACTTTCATTCATGGCCTGCATAACTTTTTTGCCCAAGTCAGCAAGAGCAGTATATGGGAAGGAAAAAAAATAATGCTGAGCATATCATAAAATATTATTTTGTAGTTATGCTTTTATAAGCACTTAAAAGGCAGTAAAGTATTTGAGATCCATCTCATCTTTCCAGAAGAAGAAAAATCAGAATTTTTTTTTCTCAGGCTAGATAATAATATTCAAGGTTTAAAACAGAATGAAGAGTGATGTGACTTTACAGCACACATAAAATCTTTATAGCAGTGTGGATGGAAGGAATGTGATCTTCCTGCAAGTTTTCCATGACCAGTTTGGTCTCATGGAGCAGTACCTCAAGGGAAGATGAAAAGCAGACATGAGCCATGAAATCCCTTTTCATACCACCTGTGCCTGCAATGAAGAACCCTCTGTTTGCAGCCATGAAAGGGTTAAAAGCAGCACAGAAAAGGTCAAAGGATTTTTTTTTGAAATCTTGTCCAGGGTTGAGTGGAATACTTGGAGGTATAGGTTTTGGAAGTTTCAGTGCAATAGGAAAACAAAGCCAAGAGCAACATACAAAACATCACTTTCCTAGCAAAAATACTGCCCAAATTTCTCCCTATTGTTTCTCCTAAATCAGCATCTTTTCCTCACCCAGAAGCCTCACTCAGTCTAATAACCATGAGCTCATCTGAGCAGAGGGTGTTGATATCTATGTTCTTGTAAAATAATGTGATGAATATAATGAGTGGTACTGAGTAACTGGAAGAAAATTCCTTTGATGGGAAGCTCAAAGCTGGGATGTGGTCAAAAATCTTACTCATTAGAATGGTACTGTTGACTTCAGTGGCCAAGTAATATTTACAGAACTGCTCTCTTGGAAAACTGATGGTCTTAACATTTTAAGCATTCATCTCACTGCACTGCACTAGCTGATTATTTCTTTTTTTAGGAGTGCATTTTTTTCCTCATTGTTTATTGGAGTGTCCGTACCACAGACAAGCACAATCAATGAGCCTTTGGATTAGAATTGAAAAAATGGAAATGGGAGGTGTGATAAAAGACCAAATTTTAACAATGTGCTTGCAGCTATAGAAGTTAGTGCTTTTAGATTAGAGGCAATCCACATGTCACAGCTCTGGATTCACTTTTAATGCCAGCTTAGAAATCATACGTTTGGTCACCAGTGACAAACCATACAGTTAGTTCTATTCTTATTTCTATCTTTTTTCTCCTCTGTATAAGAGATAAGATGCTATCAAATGGACTGGGGCTGCAATTATTTTAGATAGCAGAGTCCAATGTTGATCCCAATGCATTTTTTAAATCTGGCAAGTTCAGAGTTTTTATTATTGCTTTGGCTTTGTAAATCTCTTTCCTACTCATGCTTTGTTGTGGGCACAGGATACTGTTAACTATGATTCAGTGAAATTTTCCAGAATACAATAACACTGAACTGTCTCATTCAATAACTGCATCCAGTTTATTCTGGGATAATGAAAATGTCTTTTATGATTCATTACAACTTTCCTTTGTTCTTTGTATGATATCAAACCATTAGATGGGAATTATCTGAAACTACTGCCTGCCAGCAACTTGGCCATGGCTGAGAAAAGGCAAGAACTCTAATGCACATCCTGCATGGTGAGTGTCTGAAACTATCCCTACATAACTCTGCCACCATAAGATTATTAAAATACAAAGTAGTTAATGTTTATGACTTAAATTTAGCAATGAAATCTCACTGATGAAAGTAGGCTGCATCTGAACCTCACAGAGAAGTAAAGGAGTGACTGCCCTGAATTAAACAGGGGGGCTGAGCTTTTCTAGATAGATCTATTAAGGCATGTGAGTTAATTTAGAGTCAGATGTCCTAAGACTTAGTGGTGATTTTCCACCTAATTTTTTTCTATATTTTCAGGAGATGATAATATGGCAAATACCAAATTAATTAAGAACTGATCTTGAAAAGCAAGACAAGTGGGGTGAGATTTTGGAATAACTTGAATGAAAATATTTAAATTTGTTGAACTGAACCAAAAATTCTGGATCTGTGCCTCCTCATAGTACCATAATTTCTCATATATTTTGTTGTCTGGGTTAGTGACTATTCTCTTGAGGGCCAGGCTTCTCTCTGTTCATGTAGAGCATGCTCTGCTGTTTGCTGCTTCATAGGGATTGCATGTGCTGGTGATGTCTGTTGGGGCTGACACCCATTGGGATTGTATCCATTCTTTGGGAACACCTGTGGTTATATGTCAGGGATTTTGAGGTACAATGCAGCTTGATATGATGTGAAGCAAAGTCAAAAACTTCCCTGACAATGGAGTAGCCACAAAGAATTTGCAGATAAATAGTCTTATCAAGGCTGCATGAGTCAAATTCCCTTTGGAGTGAGTATTGAATTCCTGTTACCTTGAAAAGTTCAGTATTTAAAGTATTTCAAAAGCTGTTTAACACAAATAAGATTTTTCTGCTGTACTTTGGGGTGTACTTTGGGTTGCTTTTAAAACCTGTTTTTTTTAAGGAACTGTAACATCTCATGAAAAGGACCTCAGAAGAGAATTGGACTTTTGAATGAGTTGACTGCACATGAAGCACTTCTCACTCTAGCAAGAGTCAAAGAAAAGAGTGCTGTGGAGACAGAGGCTTTGCTGAAGTGAGTAGCAGAGTTCTTTTCTATTCTAATGCAGTCAGGATTTCACCTTGTGTTTTTATTACCTCTTTTCTAAGCACAGTCTGGAAAACTATGGTAAATAATTGTTGTAACTGCCAGGAAGAGAAACTAAAGTGAGCACTAAACATGAGA
The DNA here is from genome assembly GCA_013397155.1 of Irena cyanogastra. Lineage (NCBI taxonomy): Eukaryota > Metazoa > Chordata > Aves > Passeriformes > Irenidae > Irena > Irena cyanogastra. Next base: position 540,732 of record VWZV01006363.1, on the reverse strand, counting down.
GCACATATATTCTTCAAAATGGCCCTTGCACATAAAAATGTGTAATAAAATCTCTTGGAAGTGCTCAACACTGCAAATAAATCTGATTCATTTTTCATAAGTAGTGAGGATCAAGGAAGTAGAGAATTCAGGCATTAGGTTGAAACAAAGACAAAATATTTTATAAAAGTTTCACAGTGATTCTGTTCGATCATTTCTTTTGGACTTGGTCTTGCATTCTTTATGCCCAAGAAAATCTCAGTGATCTCAGCAGAAGCTTGGCAGTGGAGAGCAGAACTGAGATCTGCAGTGGTGAACTCCAAATTGTCAAGGATTCATTTTTTAAGCTTAGTCTAAACTCCTCAGATGTTCAAAAGTCAAATGTCAGCAATAGGACCAATAAATCTTCGTTTTGCCACTTAGGCATCCAGAAGTTTTCCTTGTATCTCACCAGGCATCCATGACTATTTCTGAAATGATGTATAAGTCTTCATACTTCCAATTCTGTGATAGTGAAGACTCCCAACTCATTTTTCAGTCCTGGCTGTGGTACTCCAGAAACTGGGAACACACACATCTTGTTCTCAGTACTGCTTTGGTTTGGGCCCATCCCTGACCTCATCTGGTTCCACCAGAGGGCTGAGATAATAAATGTGCAGATGTCTTTGTAAGTGCCATCTCATATGGTAATGGTGAGGGATTTTTATGCATGCCCAATATTAATAATGCCCAAGAAAACGTTACAAAAGTTATCTCCCTCCCAACTAAGCCTGCCACACAAAGCCCAGGTCTTGCAGAAAGATCCTGTGCTACAGCCACCATTCCAGACAAGGTCCATGACCAGAAGATGCTTTAAGGTGTTCTTGTGGTGGTGAAAAGATCCAAATTCTGTATTCCAGGTGGTAGGGCAGAATAGTATCTTGAAATAATTCACAGCTTTGACAAACATTTGTATTTTTTCCCTTTTAGTTTTGGCATATGCATATTAGTAGCTGACACTGGATACCACAGCTTCTGCTGCTGGAGATAACAACTCCTCAAGGTATTCTGAAAGCACCAGTAACTTTATTGTGTGGTTTGGGGGCTTTTGTTTGTTTGTTTGTTTTGTAGCCTTTGTTTGTTTCAAAGAAATGATGGAGGCATATGCAATCTGCTAAGGACAGGATGAGAAAGTATTCAGCAGAACAGCATTTCTCCCTATCCATAGGCAAAATAAAGTATAAACACAGCAACACAAATGCAGTCTTCTATGAAATGAACCATGTAATGGCTGCAAATAGAATCTGTGTGTGAATGAGATGTCTGGTAATTGGTTGTAGAAATGGGTAAATCTAACCTGTTTCAACCTTGTGTGAGTGATGTAACACAACGCTGAGCCAGGAAGGTTAACACTTAATTGCCAGGTTACAAAGCTGAGAAATTAAATGGCAGGGAGAGTTTAATTTGAGTTGGTTTGACAGCTGTGCTCCTTTGTGACTAGAAAACAAGCCATAGACAAACACCATACTTGGTGATGTATCAGAAATAAGACTTTGTGATATGTCTTACATGTGAATGTAAAAGTAAACTGTTTATGTGTTAAATCAATTCTGCTGGCACATTCAACTTACATGCAGCATTGGAAAAAATATGCTAAATTCTGATGCAATGCCTGATGCAATGCATATTGATCCTGTGTGACCCCAGAGTATCAGGGAGTCATTTTTCTAATATTGGGGGAGGGGTGGTGTTCAAAACAAAACAAAACACCTCTAAGTCACCATAAGGGCCATAAAATAGATGTAATTGATCTTCTAGAAATAAAACATTTCCTTCCAAGGAATGTAGAAATCTACATTCCTGACTCTGGGTAATGGATGAAACCTTATATAACATCACTGCTTCTCCTGGGAGTTTGATTGATCAGTGTGTTTTGTTATAGAATGATTTCTCTACTACATCTGAAAGATATCAGTGCTGCATGAAGTCACAATGGGGAGACCTCTTTCAAAATCCTCTGCAGCTGTTCTGTAAATATCTCCCATCTCAGGTTCTGCTCCTGAAATCAGTACAGCTTTTCTAGGGGTAAGACACTTCTCCCCATAAGCAGATCTCCATGAGCATGAAGAGAGCAGAAAGAAATAGTATTTTGAATTGAATATATATTAGATTTCATTTGTAAGTGTCAGAATCAAGACTATTCTGAAATACTGTTAGTAAACCACAGACCAAAGCACACAGAGGTTCTTTCAGTGGCACTGCCCTCTATAAAAAGGAATAAGTGCAGATGGCAAAGTAGGAGGTTTCATATAAGCCCTCTCCAAAACTGCACAGCCTGGGGTTATATTCTGTGCAGCCCTGTGTTGCAAGTGGAAATATAATGAGCAGGATAAGGAGGTTTTTATCAGAAGGTGACCATTTCAAATCAAGTCCAGCTTTGCAGACCACGACCCAAATGCATTATGATTAAAGGTATTTTATGTTGGGTGTTCATTGAAAAAACTTCTGCTTGCTGGCACTGTATCTCTGCTATAGCAATGCAGCAGCCTAGACTGAAGTGTGAAAAGTTTCTCCCAGTGATCCCTCTGCAAAAATGTAAGGCACGACACCCACAACTGATGGCCTGAAGGGCTGAAGCAGCACAGATCATCAGGCATTGTTCAAACAGAACTCTCAAAAATTTGAATCAGAAAAATGGGAGGGGAGAAACAGTTGTTGAGATATTAAAAGTGAAACTTCTCTGAATCTTTACAGAAAAAAACCACTACAAGAAATTATGAGCTTTTTTGCAATGATCTTGCTTTCAGTGTCTTTTATATTCATTGCATTCTGCTTTCACATCAATGCACAGGAACAAGCAATGCATCATATTTTACTGTGTCTTATTGTGCCAGCATTATGAAATGTAAGAAAACTGAATGAAAGGCATTATCAAACGTATTTTTGTGTTACAAATTCGTGAGTTTGACAAAATACTGCAGTCTGCAAGACTTAAACAGCTACATGAAGCAAATGTAGTTTTAGTTTAAAAAGAGGCTGAAGAATCTGTGCAGGGGGCACTTAACATCTTAAGTCTTGTTAGGGGATGTGTTTCTCCACCTCGAGGATCCACTTCCCTGCTGAGCCTGTTGTCTCTGAGGTTGCCTGCAAGGCAGAAGGTCAGCATCATTTCCTTGATGTGTTGCTCTTCCTTCCCCAAAAGAGCATGCTGAAGGATTTAGCAGCACAGGAAGGACCAGACTTTTCACACTGTGGGGCACTCAAGCCCATCAAGCCCTTTAGGAAATCCTCTAATTGGGCTTCCTACCTACGAGGCTCTAACTCTAGACCATAACTTGCAGACAAAGTCATAAAGAATGGACTTACAGCCACAGAGAATTATACTTATCAAGCTTCACAAGGTTTTAAAATATTATTTTGGACCTAAATAAAAAGATTGGAGCTTGTTTTAAAGCAAACCAACTAAAAAAGGGAGGAAAGTTGCGTCACAATCTGTGTCAGGAAATAAGAATATTCTGATTATTTATCCAAGAGGTTTAGGGCTTCTTTCAGTCAGATGCTCAACCTATGCAATGTTATGTGTATGACGTTACTACAACCTTATAAATATTTATTCATGTCCTCTGATTAATTTCTATCCTCTCCCAGTCAGTTGGGCTTCACAGCTTTGGATTGGCTAGGTTTTCTACAAAACTATAAAGCAGCATTTTTTATTGGAGAGAAGTGTATCATTAACTGGTCCTCTGAATCTCTTTGGTGGAGAAGAGACGGTGGCAATTTTAAACATTTTTCCAGCTTTGCTGCTATTTCTGTTAAACTTAAAATAGTATAAAATGTTTGACAGCAATAAAAGAAAAACTACTTAATTAGCACTAAAAGAACCACTTCTTTGTTGGGAGAGAGCCTAAGAGATAAAGGCCTTGTGAAACAAAGAAATCATGAAATAATCACAGGTGGAATTGATCACCCAATTGCACAGATAGTTATACAGGCAGTGTTATTGCAAGAAAAGTCACAGTGCAGAAATGATTCTTTAGATTGAGGCATTGCACTTGGTTGGGGACTCTGGCAATGTTTCTTATGAGGGTAAAACTGTATTTTTTTAACACGTGTTAATGTTGAACTGTATTTGTTGTTTTTTGCTGGCATTTTCCTCCTCGATCCTATTGTTCCATGCTCACTGAAATATTTGCCTTTTATTTCACCAGTTCACTGCCCAATTTTTTAGCCTTTTGAACAGCCAGTGAACAGTAGCTAGAAGTGAACTTCTAAACACTGTTGTTCTTTCCCTTTCCAGATTAAAGTGCTCACATCCACACTAATCAAATGGGTTGTCAAGCAGTCTGTCCATTCCTTTTGTGACCCTGGACATCCAAGGACATCCCAGCTCAGAGCACGTGGCAGGATGGGAGGGAGATTATCAAATCCTGCAATCTACAGAAGGCCTGGAGTAATGAAGGAGATGTTCTGCTGTGAGGGGCAGGCAGTCCTGAAATAAACATCAGAAAAACAAACAAACAAACCCCAAACAAACAAACAAAAAACCCTAAAAATCAAACAACAACAACAACAAAAAAAACCTCACAAAAAGCCCTGCAGAAAACCTCTGCTTACAAGGCAGCAACTTCTGAGGAGACCTGATAAAAATGCAGGTATTTTTACTACTTCATGCAGCTTGGGTCTAAGGTGGGTAAGAGGTGTTATAGGACTTGCAAGGACAGGAAACATTTTGGCTGGGTTGGACCATGAGCAATTGGATTGTTCTTGGCTGACTGAAAAAAGCACTCTGATTTTATATATGAATATATGCAGTATGGAAAGCAGTGTAGCCAGAAGATGCCCAAGTTAATACCATGTGAGCTAGTCTGGGTAATGAGAGCTGCATAGCCATGACAAAGAGGAGATCAGGAAGATTAATTTAACCTGACCTTGGCAAGGACTCCCAGTATCCAAGACAGCTCATTTAAAACCCAGATATGGCTACAGTACCCTTGAGTTTGCAGTGTAGACACTTTTTCTGATGTTACTTTAATAAAGGACAGAAAATGGAATTGTTATTGAACTTAGTTAATTGCACAGTGGCAGATTCTCCATTTTGCAGAAGCTGCAGTTCAGAATTAGGCAAGTCAGTGTTAGTTTACACATGTATCCATGTTCCTGGATTTGTTTATTTATTTATTTCTTATTTTTAAATTCCATCTCTAAGCTAATCCGTTCTTCCCAACAATTTCCTGTTACTCGTCCTATTTTTGCATTCTGTCAGGAAGCACTGATTCGTTCCCTCAGACTAAGAATGTACCATAAAAGGGAAAAAGTGAAGAAAAATCACCTTTCAGCTGATGGTACCTGTTCTGAAAATCAGAGCAACTGTAAAGATGAGAATTCAAACACATGAAAGAAGCTGAGTGCAGAACTTCAATAACACTTCTCTAGAGTCCTGCTGAATTTACAACGTTCTGTGCACCTAAGATTTTCTTTCATTTAATTTCCCTGCAGGGTCTGATCCTAACAGACTTAAAGCCCTCAGCCCTTGAGAGAGCGAGGCTTCACAAGTGGCTCATTCAAAGCAAACCAGGAAAATAAAATTTACATGAACATATGTGTACATAAATGTGTATGTGTACATGCACACAAACACATCACTCAAATGATTAGTTATTTCTCTAGAAAGGGGAAAAGATGTTTCTAACCTTCATATTGCCATCAGGTCCCAAACCACCAAGTGTGTGTTGGTGTAGAATGCGTGTCTTGTCTCCTGGTCAGCTCCAGGACATCATCTTCTCTCTCCACCAGTTCTAGCCAATGAGTCTCAGCTGTTTTGGCAAACAGGAGAGCTTCAAGGCTCAGCAGGGCATAACCCCAGGTCCTGTCTCTTGGGAGGTGTCTCTGCTAACCACAAAGACTTTTTACAAAGGTAACCACAGCATCATGGTGCCAGCTGTAATATTAAAAAAAGCTGGGAGCTTAGCTAAGCCTGTGAAAGCTCTGCTGTGAGTGTTTAAGTGCAGAGCAGGATCTTAGATGGTAAATGTATCATCAAACAGGAGCCCTGGAGGGGGTGATGAAGTGATGCACTCAGAGCTGTGACTCTCTTTCCAAGGAGCACCCACGTGCAGTGTTGCCATTCCCACAGGGGACCAAGCTGTGTTCTTTGAGCTGAAGAAGAGAACTGTGGAAGGAGCAGGGCAGGATTATTGCTTCCATGTCTGTTTGAGCAATTACACTTCTCTGCTTAAGGTATCACTAAGCACAGAATACAATAATAGAAAACCCAACAACATAATTACTAACTCAGACTAATTAATTAGGCACCACCACTGTGCAGTGTTGGTGTCAAATACATTCTATCATCAAATTTCAAAAGAACTTTTGTCTTGTTTCCATACAAGAATGAGGACATTCAAACAGCATAAATATTTCAGACTGCTTATAATTAAAACTGCATGTGTTTGGCATGAAACCACTTCAGCAAAGGAGGCCAGCTGTGCCTTGGCTGTACAGCCAGGGTGTCTCCCTTTCATGGTAACAGCTGGGCAGCAAACACAGAATGGCACAGCTTTGCCACAGAGGGCATTCCCAGCATGCTTGTGTTACTCATGCAACCTTGTCAATGAAATCTTGCAGCATTAATATTAAAACCACAATGTGAAATGATCATCAAGGTCGATCCCAATTTTTTTTTTTTCCTTTTGGAGTAGCCAAATTCTGTGAAGGAAGGAGTGAAAGGCCCTCCCTGACTGGTGGTATCAGAGTGCTACTCTGCATGAGAAAAGAAATAAAAGGTTGGAATCTCTGAGGGAATTACATGATGTTGTAATGAAGATGCACTGTAATATGAAAGAATCAGCCTGATGGAGCTCTCATTTAATTTAAGCAGCACAGGACAAATTCTGTTCTCAATTACATCAATCCAATACTAATTAAATTAATAGGACAAAGCAGGACTTAACTCTTTATCCCTTCTGGAAGAAAAAAAATATCAGTTGGGAGAGGAAAGAACCCTACAACCATGCAACATATTTCTCTTAAATGAGAAGTTTAAAATCGAGCCTCAGTTGGCCTCAGGAGACTGTGCCACCTAAATGCCAGTCCCTGCAATTGAGTTTCTGGGACTTGGAGCTGCTGGTTTAGTGGTTCTGGAACAAGAAGGACTGCATGTCCTTCCACATAAGTGCCCACAAACTGTTCCATTGCCCAGCAGCATCAATTGCAAATATGTTTTTTTGGCCAAAATTAAGATTGGGATATTTTCATTGACCTCAGAAAAGGTATCTTTCCAGCTTTTGGTTTATTTTTTACAGTGCCTGAGACAAATTTCCATCAAAGTCACATAAGCTGCAAGTCTCAGTAGCTCCATTTTCTTAATTGGAGCAATAGTTAGGGATTCCTTAGTTACTTGTCTAATTTGGGTTACAAACACACCTCATTCTGGGTCTCTAGCCATAATTTCCATCTCTACCCTGCCATGTATTTCTTCTGTTTCAGCCTTTAAAAGCAATCTCAGTAGCTATAACAACTACCTGCTAATACAACTGCAGCCATCCACTTTTGTTTAAAGGCAGCTGGCAGAGTTCTATGTTTTTTCCATTCCTTGTTCTTCATTAATTATGAAACTCAATTTCTATAGGCTAAAGCATTCCTATTAGCACTGAGCCAAAGTCCATTCAATCTGCAGAGCTGTGTGCAGCCATTTGATTATTTTCACTAGTGCAATTATTCTCATTCATCTACACAGTGAGCCAAGGTCAAGGTCAATAGTATACAATTTGATTCTACTCCAGCTTAATAAGGTCAAATGCATAATGGTTTTCTGGTATATTATCATAAATTCATTTTCCACAATGAAGTTAAACTGATTAGGAGAATGCAGCACACCAGTTTTGCACACTTTGCTCATATCTAAAAGCAGTTTGTGGAGTCAAGTTGTAAGTTTGGACTGTATTGTTGGTGTGTTCATACCCACCACACATTCTCAGAGAGGGAAAAAGGAAGGTTATTTTACAACACCAGATCAGTAAAATTAAGCAAAACATTGTACAGCCACTGCCTAATCCAATGGAATTGCATTCCATAAGATCTTTGTAGTTAAAAGATTCACAGTCTTTCTTTGTGGACTGTGTTTCTAAAGAGTGCAGTTTTCTTTTAATATTTATTATGAAGTAAAAGAAATTTTATGATATTAGGTTTTTAGGGGGAGAAACTGAAAATTGGCTGTTTTAGCAATTAAAATCATCACCAATACCAGAGTTTGAAAAGCAATACTTTAACAAAATGTTCTTTTATCCAGAAGACAATGCCCTGATTTGGAAAAAAGTTTGTGGGATGGTTTCTCACATATTCCCCATACTCCCCTCAGTTGATCCATAGTGACTTGAAGTCAGTGTGGTATCAGAGAACTGGAGCTCATGGAAATGTCATTGGCTCAAAATACAAGTGTCAAAAACTCCTCAAATATGAAAAAGAAGGACATAATTACACACAACCCTGTGTCATGCAAGTGAAAAACTCCTAAATGAGTCAGCAATGAGCTACCACAGGGAACTGTCCAGAAATAGCTGTGGCTCATGGCAAACCTCATCAACATGGGTGTGAATTCATATTTAACCCTAATATTTAGACTGTGCTAATGCAAGAAAATGTTGCCAAATTCTGGTTTTGTTTTTTTTTTTTTTTTTTTAATCAAGTAACTGCTAATAATACTGATAACATTACCTTTGTATCTGTTTCCTTTAGTCTATGGACTAAACTCTTGGATTTTTAGAAAGATGTGTATCTGATAAATACAGTTAATTAACTGGATAAACAAAATTTTCAGGGGAAAAAAAGATCAGACCAAGTATATTATTTTTAAAATATAATCATTGCTCGGGAGACAACTTTGTCCATTTGATTTTTAACATTTTAGTATTACTACTTAAGACATTCAAATACTAAACACCATGGGCTTCATATGAAATGTCAAACTGCTTCATTAGGAAAATAGAAAACCTGATCTTGAAGAACTTTGGAGAACAGTAGAATTCAAAGTGCACAATCCCACAAAATAAACCAGAATTAATAAATCTTTTCTATCCTACTACAGTGAAGGGATATTTTTCATACAAATATTCATGCAGATGCAGCTTTAATACAGCATTTTCTGATTTTTGACTCTTGGGAGCCTGCAGTACATTCTATTTTCCTTTTAAATTCCTACTATAAAAAAATCAAATAATATGAAAGAATACTCCCCACCCCATTCCAGAGGCAATTTCCAGGTTTTCAGCAAATGTAGTGAAGTTTCACAGAAACAGAAGGCTAGAAAATATTCTGCTTGAGTAGCCACAGAAGGAACACCATTGCAAACTGGTTTTATGAGCTTTTTCTCAAAAGTCTATGTTCTTTCAAAGTAGATATTTTGCTGTTTGTTTGGTTGGTCTCTGCAGGGAATTCTTACATACCTTTAAGAAATGGAGAGCTGAAGTTGCTGACACAGCCAAAGAATATTCTATATATTTAGATTCTGCCTAACTTTCCCCTCTAGGTTTCCTCAGCCACGATGTTAATGCCACTAAGGGAGCAACTTGCTCTAAACAGTAAAGCAGAGAAACTGAAAAAACTTGGAACAGCAGAGAATTCCTATGAAATCTGAAAAACAAGTACCCATCAAACAGGCTAACCTTTCCCAGCCCACACATTTGATGAGAAATATCTGGATTTTGAGGGGCCCAAGTGCCTAGAAAGGACCTCCTCTTTTTAAATCAAGCTACAATTTTCCAAATTCCTTTCACATTGATTCCTCAGCATATGGCATCACTGCATTGCTTGTCTTTACACTCCACACATTAGATGACAAATGTGTTTGAGAAAAGATGAAATTATCATCATGAGAACCTGAATCAGCAGAAAACATCTAAGATTATCCAGGCTACAGAAGCCCAGAAGGATGTTTGTGCCAACTCTGTGATGATATCTCCTTTGGACAGATCCTGGATTTTTGAACATGCAGAAATGACAAGCAAATTTGGGCTGCATTGCAATATAGAAAAGTAGAGAAAGAAGATACTGCAGTGATGCTTTTAAAACCTTATCAAACAGCTACTGTCTCAATTTGCTTGCCAAAAAGAGAGAAAAGCTCCACAACTTGTGTCGAGGGTTGACAACAATGTAGAAGTAGTTCTGACAGGACTGACTCCACCTTTATCTAGGGGTCAGCTTTCGGTCCCACATTCAGCAAATTCTGATATTCTGTTTCCTGGCACTCAACTAGCCTCAATTCAATGAGACCTCTGCTTGCATGATAAATTATAACACTCTTCAAATGAAAATGCATCAGCAGACAGCACCATAATAGATAAAAATATGACAGGGACATAGTGTAATTTTCTCAAGACGTGATATTGTCTTAAATCAGATATTCTATGCTCCTTTCCCAGGAGACTCTTAAACAATTTGATGATTATTTTCTTTCCAGAAGCATATGGTAATACTGATTGCTAATATAGCTTTGGTCATATTTGTGGGAAATTAACATACTAATTACGAGGATTGTCTTAGAGAAACAATACTTGCTGTTAATTGCCACAGTTGTTTCTCCTGCTTTTATTTAAATGGTAAAAAACCAGTAAATAAATGGCATTGAAAATGTCCTGCTGAATGCAAAGTATTTTTAAGGTAAGCCTGGATAAATTAGAGACAATCAAGAAGAGAAGTGAATAAAGACACGTTCTCAAAACACAAACTGTTGCAAAGCTTGATGCTGATGCTTGAAGATGCAAGGCTGAGAGCAGATCCTTCTGTTGACTTTTATAGCGAGGTAAAAAAAGGCAAGAGGGCCTGAAATCTGTCAGCAAAGCCCTTTAAGGCAGGCAGCACTGCACACAAGGCAGGGTGGCACACGGCCAGCTGGAAGGGCTGAGCACCGTTCCGGAGCTGCCGGCGGGAGCTGCAGGTGCGTGGTGGAGCAGAGCAAAACTGCACATCACAAACTCCAGCAACCCTCCCGAGGTGCCCCTTCAAACGTGTCAGCAGGCAAAGGCACAGGTTTCTGCAAACAGGTCTTTTTCTTTTTGATATACTACAGGCAGCAAAAGGGGTCTTTCAACAGAGCTATTCCAAAGTTATGTCAGTAAGATGGAGCAAGATCATGTGGGTTTTTTCCTTTCCTCCCTTTCTCTGGTTATTTCCCAGTTGGGACTATGGGACAGTGTAGGTTTTTCTTGGCAGTGACCACGTTGAGAAAAGCGCACCCTGTCCCCAGTTAATAGTTACAGGATTTCAGAAAGGGACATTTCTTGTGACAAATCACTGCAGTGCAATGCAGAGAGAGTTTCCTCCTGAGCTGAGGATGCTGGCAGAGCCCTGCCCTTCCCTGGGGGTGTGCCAGCCCAAGGAACGCTGACACAGGAGTGCTTTCCACAGGGTATGTACAGTGAGGACAGGAGGCTACACTTGGGTGTATTTCAGCATGCAGATATAAAAAATATAAAAGGGTCTTTGAACATGATTCCTTCATAGGAAGGACACTGCCTTTCTTGAACAGGAAGTTCAGAGATTTTACTTGGATTATACTGAAATTATCCTTAAAGGTAGTGGTTTTTTGTCCATTCCCTCTGAGCAAACACAACTCAGGGCAAACCCTGCTGGCCTTGTACAAAAGTCACTGATGTCATCAGCACTAAAGCTGTGAGTGAAACATGTGGGCTTGAGCCTACTGTCAACTGGAGGTAAGTGCTAGCCACTAAAGGCATTTATTTTTTGTACCAACTTTTAATGCAAGATGATGGGTACTCTAATTATAAGATCTTTTTTACAGTTGGTTTTATGTACACTGTCATAAGACTTGGCAAACAAAAAGGGAAGAAGTCACTGCCAACAATATATTTATATATTTTACAAAAGATCACTCTGTTCCTTACCATTGTAATACAGGATTGACCTTTATTTATTTTTTTAAAGATGCTTCCTGCATTTAATTTTTTACCTTTTCTGGAGAAGATTGTATCAATGCTTAATTTCATATGAACTAAATGCCCTAATGTCTTTATTCCATATGTTCCCAACTTCTAATTAACTTTGTGCACGCTATGGCAAAATTAATTCATTCCTATAGGTTTCAACTCTGTGAATTTTACCAAGTTACTTATCTTTAAGTTAATTGCTTATTGCTGGCATACAATAAATTTACACTACAAGAAAGAAAGAAACAAGAAGAAATGCAGGGACAGTCAGGCTGATTCTGAATTAGTTGGTACAATCAGCAGTGGTGCCTTCAGTTCAGCATTAATTCCTTTTTGACTGGGCTACTCTGCACAGTTTATGACATGGTTAGGCATCTGCACTCAGCTTGCAGGCCAATTATTTTCTGCTTTGCTATCTCTACAAAACCTGTGTTCCCTTCTCATACTTCCTATCCTTCATGCTCCAATGCAATAGAGTTTGATGGTTCTTAGCTATTGCTTATAATTATACTCTAAGCTGGATGCTCTCCAGCAGGAATTAATTGCCTACATATGATTGAGGAATGGGACCTTTCCTGCGTGTAGGAAGATGTATACTTAATTTCAAATAAACTATTTTAATCAAAGTGGTTATGGAAATGCCCTAGAATGCATTTAGATTACAATGGAACCACATTTTCTAAGAGAAAAAATTCCTATTAAACAAAAAGAGAAAAATTCCAAAAATGTAGATCATATTTAGATGCCAAAAACCACAATCACTTTAAGTAGATCCTCCATTAATTAGATTGCTTGTAGGGTCTTTTAAAAGGTAATTGGAAGTAGAAGGAAAAAAAGAATCAACTCCTCATATTATTCTCTAAAAGTCATACACACTTTATTTTAGGGATAAGTAGTAAGAAAACTTCCCTTTCAAAACTCTTCTCTAGAAATAAAATTAAAAAAACAGATACAACTTTTACAGGTCTGCTATTTACCATAGAAGTTCTGATTAAAGCTGAGTAAATCCACAGGGCAAAGAAGCCTTCTTTTCTAAATAGCATCACCTAAATCCTGCAGACCCACGGAGAACCTGGACAACCTTAGGTAAAGCAGCAAGCACTGGTGCTCACAGAGAGAGGGAGCAGCAGCTGCACATGTACAGCTGTTCCTCAGTGCCAAACAGGTGTTGCCACTTCTATTTGCTGCTTGACATTTGCTCTCCTCTGTTTTTACTCTCCTCCTCCTCTCCTAGAAAAGATTTCCCTTGCAGTGCCTGTTGGATGGGCCACAGGGGGAGTGTCTGTCTGACAAAGGGCAGGTTTGTGTTTGCTGGAGAGGGGAGGGCTGGCTGGCAGTGGGCACAGGTCCTTTGCTCCTTCAGAGCTTTAGCCAGAACTCTGCTGCACAGAGCAGGCTGAAGCAGCCCAGATTAAGCTCATAGGTGTCTGCTCAGTGTGGAGGATGTGAGACACTGGAGACCAGCTCCAGTGGAGCATCCCCATGGATCAGAGCTTCTGTAGTGGCCAACAACTCTCCTCCCCCTCTAACATCCTGCCTGCAATCTCATTGTTAATGCACTTTCCTGGCGCTCTGGACTGGCCTTAACACACCAACATTTTCTGGAGGGGCTCGAGTGAGAGTTTGCAGCCATCTGCACAAATTTTGTAAATATCTAAAGGTACAACCCGACATCAAGTGATGTGAAAAAAATCACCAGTCTGATCATCCTGAAAATCAAAATCAAGGAAATCCAAGTACCCTCTCTCCTTAAATATACTGGAATAACCCTGGGATCTTGCCTGGATCTGGGACCTGTCACACACTGGCATGTGGAACAAAGAGATTTGCATTCTTTTGTGACTCACAGGCCACAATGCCAAGAAGTGATGGTCACTCCAGCTGTGCTGAGCAAAACCCAGCCCAGAGCCAGGGCTAAACTGTGCAACCGCACCAGTTCAGACAGCAGGAGCAAATGATGACATGAGCTATCAGCAGGCCTTAATGGACATAAACACTGCCAATGATGGTCTCAATGAACATAAACACTGCTAATGATACCCTTGTTTGATGCCCTGGGGTGGGATGGTTTTGGGACATGTAATCTCGTGCTGCACTCAAATTCTGAATGCCTCTTTCTAGCCAGGCATGTGCTGCCATGGCAAACATCACACCATCATTTCTCTTACTCAATATCTTTGCTTGCTTTCTGCCCCACAGCTCCAGGAAGGGTAGGCAGCCAAATGTCTGTGTTTACCTCCTAATCCATTTATTTTACCCCTCATACAGTTTGAGGTTTTGGCAAAACTTCATATAGCTGTCATTATCCAGGGCCTAATCCAAACAATATGGTTGGTGTAGAGCCTTGTGGCTTTGCTTGTTCTGAATCTATATGTAAAAATCCAATGTGCATGGTCAACTTCTCCTCAGATTGCCTTCAAAGGCTGCTTAAGTGTGACTTATCTTTCCTGAGACCTTGTGAGCTGTCTTTAATGATTAGTCCCTGCCCTTCCATTCTGTTATTTTCACAGTTTATACAATCCTGAACCACACTGAGTTTTCAATCCTGAACCACACTAAGTTTTCAGCTAGGTTTCAAAATTATTGAGTATAACTTTTTATCCTTAAGAATGACAGTAACATATAATAACTTTACTCCATGTCTAAAGTCTACAGTCAAAACAGTAATCTGCTGCTAGTACATTGTCTGCATTTTGTGGACTACTTTTTGTGTTTCAGAGATTGAGAAATAACAAGCATGGGTATTCAGTTTCAAACTCTATCTCTTTTCCTCTTGTTATTTCTTTGGTAAGAGGAAGAGGCAGCATTTTTTGTCAAGGACATTTGTAAAAACATTTAATTAATCTATTACCACCACATCTTGTCTATGTAGGAAGTGATGTGCCCCAGTGAGTGGCCTCAGTGGGAGGAGTGCTGAAGGCAGTAAAAAAGGGGTACTGCACCCAGAATCCACACCAGGAGCTGGGAGAGGGCAGCTGGGAAACGTTTCCTGTTCTGAAGTGAGTTTCACAAAGGTGAGCCAGCCCACGTTGCATGCCCATGCTGCTCGTTTTCATAAGCTTTTCTATTTTCACCGGGATAGAAATTAATAAGTTTTGAACTTTCCCTTACTGCTTACATTATAAAAGGTGGTTTCACTCTACAATTAGAGAAAATTTGACATCAGTGATGTCTGTGGAAAAAAATACCCTTTGTAGACATTGATGCATTTCCAGATAGGGAGCATGACATCCCATTGTGTTCTATAAGCCAGGCTTTTTAGTGAGACCATATCTTTTATGACACATTTAAAACAATCCCTCTTTTCTGTCTCAAATCCCAGTGGCCTCTCAGGCTACATCCATCATAATGCCTAAGCTGAGAAAATGCAGTATACATTTGTTTTGATTCACTTACAAAGTGTCCTGTGCCATTTTGATATAATGAATCATTTCCATTTAGGTTGAATCATTGCAGAACATTTTGTTAACACTGACATTTTCCAGAAAGAAGTGTTGTTTTTTTTTTTTTTTTTAACTAGACATAGTTACCCAAGAAGCTCAACCCAATAACATGATCTTGTGCAGGTAAAGAACAGAGACATCTAGATTCACACATAGTAAAATCAATACCACAGCTCTTAAACAGAAGTAAATTCGCCCTTTGGCTTTTCTTTTCACAGGTTGTATTTTTCTGGATTTTTTTAAAATATGGAATGGAACAAAATGGAAAATATAAAGGAGAGAAATACTAGTTTGATGTTGAGCATATAATTGTCCTTTTAATGAAATAATAATAATTGAAAATGCTTGAAAATTTGTTCTTTGTTAGCCACACAACACTAATTCAATAGAATTCATTTATTAAACTCTATTCTCATCATTAAGACAAAAGTTCTTAATCAGATCACCATTGAAAGGAGAAGACTGCAAAAAATGAAAGTTCTTAACTTCTTTTGGTCTAGTTATCAAAAATAAAGCCCTTCAGCAGAAAGTGTGCAAGTGGAATGCTTTTTAATTATATTTTGTTTGAAATACTCAAAGTCAGGTGGTTAAAATTAGTTTTACTAATTTTACTAACACTTAATGTATAAAGGAATAGAACATCAAAGTGCACACAATCCAAATAATACTGTAATGCTCTCTCAAGGATTCTCACATCCAACAGTGTCATGTAAATCCCATTTTGTCAAATTTAAAGTGGATTTTTGACTAGAAGGATTGCAGAAAAATACTTTTCTTTTTTTTTTTTTTAAGGCAAGATTAACAAAAACCTCACTAACTCTGGGAAAAGCTGTTACTGCTTTCATGCTGTTTGATTTCTGCATGTGCACAGTAAGGGATAGAGGGGCACCTAAGGTGTAACTGCTGTCACAGTTCTGGGAGTTAGGTGTGACTGGCTGCTTTGTGATGGGACTATAACCAGGAGGGTTTAACTGCTTGAAATAGGTACATTTTCACTGGAAGAAAAGCACTTCAGCAGAAGAACACCTCAAAGGGAAATTGTTTACACTAGTTCCACTTCACGCTGCTAGTTAATATGAATTTTTCTTTTTTTTTAAATAATGACCTGTTTTGTGTTGTTGTTTGGGTTTTTTTATATGAATCCATTCTACTACATTGCTGCAGGTCTGAATTAGTGAATGAACAGAACAAAACTAATTTTAATATCTAGATTGAAATAGCATGTTGATACTTTTTTATTACTATTTAGTGCAGAGCTGCAAATTATTGAGTGGTGCAGCTTAAGGTTGCACCAAAAAGGCAGTGGACTGAAATGCAGAGTGCTGTATGCACTTGTTAAAAGTGATCTGGAAAAAGGAAAGATCCAAAAATCAGCAAATAATAGTTTGAAAAGAATTTTACATGATTACAGAAGTAGAGACATGGGTTCTTCCTAGTATGTCTTTGTTCTTCCCAGGCCTGAAGAAAAAGCTGTTTTTCCATGAAGACAGCACAAGAAGTGCTGACAAAATCCAGAAGGAATGCAGGCACTGGAGAGGGAGCAGCTCCATGTCTGTTATTCTGCATGGCACTGCAATGCAGCAAATGGAGTTTTTAAGCTGATATTTTCTATATTAATATACTAATTTCTCTTTCTACAGTGACAGAAAATTGACCTGGCTGAGAGAGCTGTGGGTACTGAGGGAATTCTCAGGTAGACACCCTTCAATGCCCATAAGAGTTTTTTCTCATTTGCTGTTGGAACAGGTCTAGAACAACTAAGAGATGAAACAATGCCACTTTCAAAATTATCCAGCACTACTTTTGAGCCTAAGTAAAGTTTAACTATTGTATATTTAGCAGCTGGACTATGAATTTGCTGAGCTAGGAAGAGGCAAGGTGCAACAAAGAGGATGCAATAATTCACAGCAAACAACACAGCTGAAGCATTTTCCTTTCATTACAAGGGATTTGCATCATGTCTGCTGTCAGATGTTCCATCTGAACTAAAGGACAGGATATTAAATGTTCCAACATAAAAGATCAATCGATCACGCTCCAAATTTCATCTGCATCTGTCTGTATGTCTTTTACATCTCTTTCATGCTACAGTCTTCTGTAGTGGCTCTATATAAATGCTATTGCTATATAAGCTCAATCTCCACTGATTTAGACAGATTTTTCTTGTGAAGACAAAAAGTATTTGTGTTTCCAAGCTATACAGCATGGTAAAGTTTTAGTTTAGAGTTTTCACATTGTGTAATATTAATCTAACAGGAGGAAGGCAAAAACACTGCCTGTGCAATATACTTTTATACAATTGTTAATGAAATAATTTAATTTTAATAGATATTTTCTTGAAATAGATAGTAAAATCTTAAAGCAGAAAAATAAAATTCCATGGGGTGGAAAAAAATCTTAAAGGAAATGTTTTTAATTCCCTAAGGAATGCTTAGGAGTAAATAGCTTTTTATGTAGAATTTCTATGAAAATGAGCATTTGATAAGGATTACATCTTGCTGAAAAATTATAAATGGCAATCAAACCCCTTTTCTGACCACACATAAATTGAAGTCTTAGTTATGGTCTGTGAAGTAAAAAAATTATGCAAAGCCTAAATCACTGAAACCACATTCTTCCATAATATTGCTAAACCAATAAAGCTTTTTTTTTAAAAACAGACTAAAAACCTACACAATCTCACAACTTGGTTTCAAATTTCTCCTTTTTGTAATGGTGAATAAGATTTTGTTCAGCTGCCAGTGTAGAAATGGTAGAGAGGAAGCACAGACTGAGTGTCTCAAAACCTGTAAAGCAGTCACAGAATGCAGCAGCATTTACTGCCTTATCTTCAAAGATGCCAAATTTGTGCAAACACCAGACCTTGAAAAGCAATCTTCCAACATTAGAGGCTTAAATTTTAAATTTCCTAGCTCAAACAACATCCTTTCCCACCAAGGTGAACTGCTTACATTTTTCTCTACTGAGCCTCATGTATCTTTCTTTCTCCCTTCAACGAAAATTCTTTGTTTCCCAAGATCTCTGTTGCAGCCATGTTAGATGAGGAATTTATTCATTTTTCCTGTACATAAGTGTACATTTTCTTATTCACCATTCTTAATTTGCTGCTGTGGACTCTGGATGTCATGCTTTCAGTTCATGCTTATAAATGCAAGGACAGTTCCTTACATAACTTCAATATTCAGGAGCATGGAGTCTCTTCATATTTAGGAGGCACTGGTTCTTTTTGGCCTTGAATTTTCTTTCCTCAGTGGAATAAGATTGATTATTTACAACACAAATTTTTCACCTAGCTATTGGTCTCAAATATAGATTCCCCTCCTCAACTCTGTACAAGTTTCCCTGCTACTAAGGGATTGGAAAATAATCTGATTTTCAATGTTTTTGTATAAGATTTTAGCTGAAAACCCAAATACAAAAGAGAAAGAAAGAGGAGGAAACCTGAAATACTTCTCTTCTGTGCTTTTCTTGGTGCTATGCTTGATCTTTAAGAGGAGTTAGCAAGCTTATCCCAAAACTGAAGTTAAACTAATAGATCACTAACTTTCTCTTGGGTTTGCTGCTTCTCCTGCTTGCATGTTAGAACTGCTGTGGCCTCTTTCTAATCTCTGGGCATTTCTCTCCTCTCTTAACAGATGTCATAAAACTGTTCATTGCCATTTTTATTTCACCTGTTCATAGCCTTACTTCTTCTAATGAGCAGTACATTTCCTTTGTTCCTATTGCTTGAATGTTTTTTCCTTGCACTTTTTTTGAGCTTTCTATCAATTTAAGAACCATTTCAAATGTTATTTTTATGATCCTTAATTCCTGCCTCTCTGCCAGTATATATCTCACTTATGATATAATCCTATTAATGCCAAGAGAAAACCCATACAGGACTTGTCATTTCAGATTATTGGAATTAAATCACTTCTGAGTGCATAAGTGCAGCCCAAGTACTATATTGAACTCACACACAACATTCTCTTTAATGTACAAAGAGGAAAAACTGAAGAGTAACTTTAGATCAGGCTATAAATTAGGAAGTAGAATATGCTGATAGTTCAGAGACATATAGTAGAGATGAATGAATGAACTCAGTTATTGCATAATATCTTAAAATATCGATTTTCTTTTTTATAGTGCAACATATCTATTATTTTCACAACTATTTTCCCCTCCCTCCTTGTTTGAAGAACCTTTCAGCAAATGCTGACATTGGCTTGTGGAGAGAGAAATGAACCAATTGCCAGCAAGGAATGCATTTTACCAATTAACAAACTGACTATATTTTCAGGACTCAGAGTCATTTTCTTCCACAATGCAGCATTTGGAGCACAGAATGCTCATCAATGCACAATACACTTTAGGAAGCAATAAATGCCTCCCCATAGCTGCTTGGGCACTGAAATGCAGCTGAGTGATTTGATACAATCAATAGTAATTTACTGCAACTGTGTGTCAGTGCTATGGCCATTGTTCTTTTTGCATAAGTGAGAAAAGTGAGGAGAAAAAAAGGAGATAAAATCAGCATTTGGTTCCCTGAAAAGATTTTACAAGAGATGCTGGGATTTTTATTGCAACGTTCATGAGTTTGTCACTATCAAGAAAAGCTTTCCAGCATGTTTTCTGTGAGAGGGGGCTGTGCACGTGCATTCCTCCAGTGGGGCTGGAATAATTTGGCCCTGGCACTGATCAGCTCTGGCTCTGGGGCTGGGCAAGGGCTCCAGCTGCATGTGTTGGTCACTGATATGTGAATGTGCAGCACAGTGGGAAACTCCTGCAGCCAAACATCCAAAGCAGCTGAATTTCAGTGCCTGATTTGGCTCCCCAGGAGACTGAGTCAGTTACTGCAGGTTCAAGCTAAGCACAAACCAGCAAGATGCCAATCAAGAAATATAAATATCACAATGTACAGAGTCAGAGCCTGTGTCTGTTGGCTCCCCAAACCTCAACACCTGGAGCAGAGCTTGAGTGATATTGAGAAAAATCTCACTAGTCTGAAATTGGATGATATTGAGACTAAAATCCCAGAAAAAGGTCAGAAATAGGATACAAGCCAGCTTCCCACGCTGTAGTGTCCTTGGAGAGATGCTGATTTCTCTGCCCTAGGTGGCCCTTACAAGTTTACTGCTTAACGCAATTCTTATAGGGAATGTTGCAGGAAATAGAGCCCCCTAAAATCGAGGTGTAAACCTCAGAGGGGCTTTTGGCTGTCTCTAGTTCTGCTGCCTGCCTCCAATTCCAAATGAGGCTGTCACAGGCAGCATGACACTCCAGGACCTCTCCAAGCTTCCTTGGCATCCTGAAATCAGCTGCCTGGCAGCTAAAGGAGTACTTGTCCACCTTTGTTTGCAAATTGACAGTCCTTGGGAGACTGCCATTTTACTACTGGGAGGTCAGAAAAAGGTGCAGCTATGCTGGTGTTTATTTTTTTTTTTTCCTTCCTGGATATCTAGGATAATGAAGTGGCTAAGGAAAAAAAAAATTAATTCTCAAATCTATATTTAGATTACAAATAAAAAAACCCTAAATCACTTTTCTTTTTCTTCTGTAGTTAGGTAGATTTGTTTCTAATTTTTCAGATCAATAAACTATATTTTCTGAATAAATAAATCACATTATTTACTCCAAGATTATTAAATACTAGAAGTCATATTACATAGGACAGAGTGTAAATCCTATTATTACAAACTTCTCTCTCTGAGTAAAGTATAGAAAAACTATGTCAGAAGTAATAAACTGACTAAAAATTTTAAGTTTAATTCTTTACATTATCAGTATTCAAAAAAAATGTTGTAGGAAGAGGAGAAGTAGTCTGAAGAGTTTGTTTTAATTCTTACTACTTTTTTTCCCTTTTAGTTACTGTTAATAAATTTTTCTTTATACCCTTTTAAACCTGTTTTACCTTTCTCCTAATCCTCTCTCACAACAAAAAATAAATACACTAATAATTAACCAAAAAAAAATCTCAAAGTTAATAAAAATCTCAAATTAACAAACCAAAACCACGACATAAAATTAATATTTCCACCCAGTCTCAAACTGAAACCACAACAGCCTTCCAGAACAAAAAAGTTCAGAGAGGCTATGATCTGCAGGTGAGACAAATCTGAAGGAAGAGTGTTTGTGTTCCACTGGCCTGGGGGGTGTCAGATGAGCTGAAAAGCTCCAACCTCCTCCCCAGCTGCATTCAGCTGAGTCAGGGGCAGGCTCAGGCTCAGCAGTGCTGGTGCTGCTCGGCTGGCCAGGATGCAGCAGAGGGCAGCCACAAATCCCTGAGAAGACAAAGTGCCACGGCCATTTCCCCAGCTCCCAGCAGAGCTGATCCTCCACTGAATTTCTTGTCATCTGGGCAGTCACCCATTTGCATCCCTTCACTTATCTCCTGGCAAAAGAGATTTTTCTTATCTCCCCAGATGAAGGAGCAAGGCAAGGACTGAATCTCCAGTATTTTGCTTCCACAGCTGATGGGTTCGTCATAGTTCCCCAAAGAGTTCAAGCTATTTGTGCATTACCAAAAGAGAAAAAAACAATAAACTGTTCAAAACCTGCCAGCATATTTCCAAACTATTAACTGAGCAGTTATTCAAACCCACTTGAGTCACTTACAAAATAAAACTGTCTCCTCACTGTGGTACCCAAGCAGAATAAAAGCAATTTAAACTTTCTAGCAAGAACAAAGGGTTAATAAAGAAATGCAGTGTGGAAAGTACTGTAAGCCTACAAGTACATACCTCCCCTGTCTGCCATGGGTAAATGATGCCTAATTATGCCTTTGCTGTTTTCCAGAGCACTTCTGTTTCATTTATCATTTTTGAGCTGCCAAAAGCAAGGAATCAAGCTGTGAACCTCTTGTCTTTCTGCCTGGGCTGCCAGAACAGGGCATTAGGTGCCTCCTGGCAGTTGCCTCAGTTCCTGTTGTTACAGGATGAGGAAAAACATCACTACTCCTTGCCACCTACACAATAAACCTCTCCCACTGCTTACTCCCTTCCTCCTTCATTATCATTGCTAATGCCACATCTCCATCCTCCCCCCAGCTTTGCCTGGAATACTAAATTAAATTTGCTTGATGGTGGGTTATCCAACTACAGGATTTAATCATATTAAACACAAAGTCAGTGCACAGGTGCTGGAACTGAACACAGGAGGAGAAACCAGGGGAGCTGGGGAATGAACACCTGCATTGACCACACAGCCACACCCTGAGCAGAGTGATTATCCCAAGGTGGAAACCAGCAGGGTACCCCAAGGGATGGAACTGTCTCCAGAACACCAGGAAAACAGAAAGGGATTACTGCCTAAAGGGATGTATAACTTTTTGTGGGATACTGGGAGGAAGACAGTTTTCAATGGAGCAGAGACAAACAGGGGATTATATAAAATTTCCTACAGAGAGTTTTGACGAAGGGACACAGAAGAAGAAAGGAAGAAATTAAGCCAGAATGGATACATTTATAATAAAATAGGGAAATATCCTTAAATAAAAGTTATATTCACAAGCAAGAGTTAGAAATGAGGCTATACACCCCATCACCATATTCAAGTTTCATAAAAGATGAATTCCCTGGCAGTGAAGCTCTACAGCAGGGTTACTGTCTAGAACTTCATGTGGCTGCAACAGCCACATCTCAGTCAACTGAATTAATTATGCTCTTAAATAGTAATTTTTTGGGATACTTGATCCCCCATAAAGGGAGAAATTCAAGAAGTGAAGGTAAGGATTGCACTGCAGCATAGAAACCAGAGGCAGAAATTCAGATAGGACTGAAATGAAATTACTTCAAGATGCTTTCACATTCATCTCCAAAGATTTAAGAATGAGTGGGAGGAAGGAAATTGAATATTACCTGTTTTTCTAGAACTGCTGAAATCTGAGAAACCCCTATATGAAGACTGAGGGGTTTCTAAGTGGATTTTGGACATTATTAATTTTGCAGAGGTCAGGGAGTCCCTTCCTTTATGAATTAAGATTGCATTTGAAGGGAAATCTGCAGTGGCAGCTGATCTGGCAATTACCTTCCTGATTACCTATAAGAATATCGAAATGATGTGTCTCTATCTCCCATGATTGCTGCAAAGAGTAGAACAAGCTTGTTTCAAGGTGAGCAAATTTGATCCTTTCCTAATCAGAGATGTAAAGAGGGAGAAAGATTTGAAATGGACTGGAAAACATGAAACATGAGATTGGTTAGGGAAATATGCTTGAAGACAGCCCCAAGGGACTGAGAATGAGCTGCTTTGAATAAATCATCAGCACTATAAAGCCTGCTTCCTATAGCAAAATGACTTTTAGGATGAGTTGTAAAATGAAAAGATTGAGTGATATTGGGGTGTAACCTACCCTAACTATCATTTAGCTAAAGTCAATATCTTGAATATCACCTTATACAAGTATTTCTAAAAGTTTTTAATCACTTCCATGCTTGATGGGAAAGAGCAGAATGGTGATCTCTGTACAGAGAGCTGCTGTCAGAAATGGTAGCTAGAAGGCTGCATTAACAGAAACCACTGTTCCTTGATGACCATCTATTCTTCCTTCCCCTCAGGATTGTGGAAAAGGTACTTTAGATTCATAGAAGTGGCAGCTAAAGGAGCAATTACCATCATCTACTCCAACTTCATGCCTCCCACAGGCCAAAGCACATCACCCAGGAGTTCTTACTTTGTGCTCATAATTGTCAAGCTATAATGTCTTTTAGAACGCTATCTACTTTTGATTTAAAGACTTCAAATCATCATGAGTCATCCAAAGAAACTAAATTAAAAGTTGGACTTTATAATGTCCTTTAATATATTTTTCATTCAGTCCATTTGTGGGCAGGAGTGCCATTAGCTTGAGGTACAACTGTAGCCAGTTAGAGTAGTGACAGAGGATTTATGTTCAAAGAAGTTACTCAAAACATTTGACAATTTCATGGGCACTCAGTGTAAAGAATGCCCTCTGGTAGTACATGAGCACATCTATTTAAATCAGAAAACAATTTTTTGCTGAACTATGACTGACATTTTTTGGAAAATTGGTTCTATACATCTTGCTTACGTGTTTTAACTATGGATATAAACTGGGAAGATATTGTTCTAGTCCTGTTAGAATATACAGAAATAGGTTCTGGAAATACTTCTGGTAGCTGTTAAGAGCTCTGCCTCTGATTTTCTCTGGAAACATTACAAATACTTGCAATAATTTTCCTGTCTGTTGGAGAGGTATCATGAGATTTACCATGCAGAGATAAGAATATACTTCTTTTCCAGTGACTGCTAAATAATCTGCTATTTTAATTAGAGATATTGGCAATGTAATTATACTATGTACCACTTTCAATGAGGAAACTTCATATACTCTTGTCTTCAAAATATATACTCTATTAAAACACTGGATTAACTCAATAAATCTAAATGTTAATTTTTAAAGTTGAATAGCCATTAAAAAGAGCGTATAACCACAACTTGTTTCATTATATATTCAGTATTTAAATCTGTCTACCCTTCGAAAACTCCAAACCTGAGTTCCCACTGAAACCTTGTAAACATTTTTCATCTGTCAGAAAGTTTTGATCATCTAGAAAAACAATGACACCAATGCCATTAACATCAGTTCATTCTTGACAAGAAGCTTTTATTAAGCATATCTTATTTAAAAATCAGCTCCATTGATCACAGTCATCACGGGGAAAAAAAAGCTAAATCATCAAAATGTAGTTTTCATTTATTAGGAATAAGCTCTACTGCAAAGAATACCCATTATAACTTTATTCCTTATTTAGAATAAAACCTGCTTTTACTTCTTTTCAATGACAAATAATCTACTCCTCTGTGGACATTTATATTTAAATCTCTTAAAATGATTTTTGAACTTTATCTCCCTTTTCTGCCAATAATCTCAAGAGTCAACACTTTGATAATCCTGGTGCTGAGAAAATTCATAAGAAGCTCAGAAAGTGGTGCTTGATCTGTAAGCCCATTAGGGTATGCACAAATGCATGCCTGTGTGCAGGGAGCTCCTTCCAACCAGCTCTTTCCAGCACAGCCCCAGCACATCACCAAATCATGCAACAGAGAGGAGTGAGTGCCATGCAAGCACAATGACTTCCACTGCAAGAGGTTAAAGACTTTTATATACTTAAAACTAAGCACAGGCTAAGGAGTTTTTCTTGTAAAATCCCTATAATAAACAGAAAAAGTAAGTAGGAATAATATTTTTATGTCCTGAGCTGAAGTCTGTTGATGTTACCATCAACATAGCATTCATGCTGACTTTAGCAGGCCCATGCTTTTTATCTTGAAATCCCCAAGTTATATCTAAATAGATCTTTAACACAGCCAATTTAGGGTGATAATCAAAAGAATAAGCCCAGAGATGCTTCAGAAATGACAGCCAGGTAGAATTTTAAGATTTCCACTTGCCATAAAGCTCTCGCAGCAGAACTGGAACAGCCCTGGAATCACATGAGGCATCCAGGTTTTAGTCCTCATAAAGGATAAATCATGCTCTGAAGGCTGGATGCATGTTGTAGGTGGCCCTGGTGCATAATGCTGCCTCCCACACTCTCAGGAGAGCTCAGGTAATAAAAAATGCTCTGGGCTGCCAGACGTTAACCATGTGCTTCACCCGCTGTGAGTCATCCGCTGTAATCTCAGATGTGAAAGATGTACTTCAAATGTTAGGCTATTGATTCTCTCCCTCCCTCCCCAGAGAGACTCTCAACTCACTGATATTCATAAATAATAAAGGAACTTCAGATATGCTGCAGTCAAAAGTGGATACCTTACAGATGAAAGTGAAAAGATAAAACACATGGGAAAAAAAAAAAAACAACCCAAACTCTTTATTTAAATATTTGCAATGTGCTTTATTTTGTCAGGCTCTCAGGAAAGAGGGTGATTTGCATTTATAGCTATCCTGAGGTCTTCTCCCGGGTTAGATAAGTAGATGCCCATCTGAAGAATACATTGCAAGAGGCACAACTATTCCTTAGATCAGAGGCTGGGAGATGAAAACCTGGCATTCAGATGTCTGGGTTAGCAGGCACTGACAGAGTAGTATGATTGTTTTGCATCTTTTAAACTAATAAATCATTTAACACACATCTTATGAACTTAATCAGTTCTGCACACATCTGATTGTGCAAATGTATGGTATCATCCTGTTTATACTGAAAAAAAAGCATTTCTTAGACATTTCATGCACCAGACTGAGAGGCCTAACTACACTATCATCGTCTGCTCCTTGCAGTCAAGAATTATCATCATTAAATTAATGGTATATATCTCAAAAACCAATTTGAGATTGCCAGCCTGGATTTTATAATTTTCTTCCAGACAGAGAGAAACAGACAAAATAAAGTTTGAGCAAGACTCTTATTCCAAGAAGCTTTTGCACCAGCTCAGTTCCATTCTGTTTAACAGTGGTAATCCTCATGTGGCCCTTTGTGAGTGCTAGAATCAGGCCATTTGTTTAAAAGCATTGCTTTGTAATTAGGTAGTCACACACATGTAGCTAAAAACAAGACCATAATACCCTATGCTGAAACGTGTAATTGAAGCTAGGGCTGGGTCACGTATTCAAAAGCTGCCTTTTGTCTTTTGCACAAGTATTTTTAGACTTTTTTGGTATGCAAATATACAGATGTGCCTATACTGTTGTACTTTGCTGAGTGTGTTATGCCAGATTAAACAAGTGCTGAATCTTTTTAATTATAATGCTTAGAAGAAAATTGTACAGCATGTTGCCACACAGTTAATATATGGGTTTAAAGGTTATATTTGCACTGATGGGAGGGGCTGGCTAGGTTATCAAGATCTGTGTTTTATTTTGAGGCAAGCAGGCTGATGCAAACTCTGAAGTGACCTGACAGTTTGCTGGCAAGTTTGTGAGAGTGACAGGAGCACCACAGTGCCCAGCACCTGAATTCCTCCAGTCACCCTGGCTTCAGCCTCCCTCAAGCTGCAAACCTAAAGGTACTTGAAAGACAAACTTGGGAAAAGTTTGCTTTTAGCTTGGCCCTGAAACATGTGCTTAGTAACACAGGCACTGGGGTTTCTACTCAATGTTATTCTCATATAGAAATGCTTCCAAAAATCAGCTAAATTGACAGATAATGGAGGCTTCAGGAATGAACATAATTCAATGAAAGAAATTACTTAAAAGAGATTTCTTAACTTTTGCCTTTTGTACTAGTTTCTTTTAGAATATCAATGAAGTTTTTAGATGTTTTCTTTCCTTTTCCTTGAGAAACCAGTGAGCAGACAATTGCAGTCTCAGTTTTATAAATCCAAAATATTTCTAGTGGCTTCATAGAGGCTTCAGATCAAATTTTGACATATTTTAAGGATAGAATTCCGTGAGTTTAAGGATAGAATTCCATGAGTTTCAGTGGAAATTACACATGAGAAGAAGTGAAAATTAGATCAGGATGTGGCCCTAGCCTGTTTAAAGATGGGGCTTCTCAAAAGCAGCTCTTTTAAGAGAAATACCAAACCTC
The DNA here is from genome assembly GCA_013397155.1 of Irena cyanogastra. Classification (NCBI taxonomy): domain Eukaryota; kingdom Metazoa; phylum Chordata; class Aves; order Passeriformes; family Irenidae; genus Irena; species Irena cyanogastra. The sequence continues at coordinate 512,922 of VWZV01006363.1, read as the reverse complement.
ACTCAGTTCTAATTTTTTGTTTCCAAAATCTTCTGAGGTTACTCTTCTGTTTCTCCCAGGGTCTGCCTCCATCTGTATCCTCCCTTTTATTCTGTATTTTATGCATCATTTTATCTGCTTTGCCACGTAAGATCTCTTACGGCTGTTAATTCATTCCTTCTTGACATGTACTATCAGAAAGTAGCCTCCCTCTTACTTTCCACCTCATTGACTCTCTAACCCATTCCTAAACATGTCCTTGCCTTCTCCCCTGTCTACAGTTCTTATTTCTCTTTGTTCCACTAATATTAATTTTTTTAACTCTATCAATTTGCTCTTTATAGCCACTCTGTGGAGCACTCCAGGACACAGCTCTATAAAATAAATAATGTAATAAATATAGGCATGCTTTCCACTGCTTGGATGTGAACACTTTGAAGCCAGCTGGAGCTGTCCCTAAATGATGATTTTGGGCCCACACACACAAACAAATCCTCCTGCTTTTACTCAGTCTCCATGGGATAGGGTTATTTTGCATTGTAGCTATGGCTCCCTTTCTGTGAGCATTTTGGTACCTGTAAAATCAGCCACTGAATACAAATGCAAACAGGGTCTTGGCTAATTTCAGTAAAATACTTTTCTTATTGGCTATCGTTTCATGCTGAGGTTTCTTAACATGAATTTTTGAATCCATCTTTTCTATTTTCATTTTAAATTAGATATTTGGTCATAATACTGTTTCTGGGAAATGTGCCTCTGTGTTAAAGTTTAATGACTTTAGGCTGGGGAAGAGTGGGATGGGTTGACTGGAGTTCTAATGAGCATTTCCTCAGCAATGTAAGTGCCAAAAAGCAAATCCAAGGTCATAAAGAATGCTGGTTCCCCTCTGCTTGAGGTAATATGAAAATGTGCTAGTTATCAAAATGTATTTGCAGATGGAATAGTTTTGGGGTAAGAGGAATCAGAGGGAAAATATTATGAAACCATGTGCACCCTATTCTCTTTTATAACATGATTCCTTTAAATCAAAGATGTTGGGAGCCTATGTGGGTGTGTGGGTTTCAAAAGATCTCTTTATGTCACTGAGAGGTTGCCAACTGTTCTGTTAGGCTGGGAAAGGAGAGGCACTGTGACACCTCCTGCAAATGAAACATGCTTCATCGATCTGGGCCACTGCCTGTGCTCTGATCTTCCCGGGCTGCGAGACTCAGCTCAAAACACACACACATTAAAGAGCTGCTAGCTTGTGCTGCTTGCTATCTGCTGCCACAAAAATTAAATATCTGTGCTTTAGACTACTTGCAGCCAAATCATGTAGCAGTCTGGCTGACTGGCAAATGTTTTTCCACACCCGTTACACACCTACAGCAAGAGAAATAGTGAAGGTGCCAAGGCGAGTAGTGAAGATCTTTTCAAGTGACACTGAAGTTACACATTCACAGTTATTATCAGCTCTCTCTCCTCGAGGAGAAGGCTGAGTCTTTCACTTAGGGATTAAACAAGGCTTTATTTAAAACCAGTGAAAAGTAAATATCCAACCCCTGCTTTAGTGTTTCCAGGGGATTTGAGCAGCAGACTGTAAATGACACCAAATGACATCTTAAGGGGGCAGAACAGTTATTAAATACATGCCATAGAAGGAAAGTTTCTTCTGTTTCAATGAAAAATCTGAAGGAGTCTATTTACTCAATCAAATGACATTATTAGTAAAACAGCCAAGGGAAATTAAATACGAGTCCTTTTAAAAAATTACTTTTCATGGAAACTTACATTAGAAAAGAGCTTACTTCGTGTTCAGTGAAGGAGTATTTTTTTGTCAGCTGAGAAGCACTTGTTTATGGCAGCAATAAACTGCCATCCCAGGCTGCTTACCAAACAGGACAGAAATCAGCTCCAGGAAGGACAATAAGAAGAATTAATTTACACTCTTCCCCTAAGCTAAAAGTAGCAAGGAAGGAGCTGGGGCTGAGTCACAGCTGCTTTGCTGTGCTCTAATGGCTGCTCCTCACAGCAGCATCCTGCCTGCTCCCCACGAGGTGCAGGACTCTTTAAATTAAAAGAAATATTGCAGCCTCGCAGGACTCTTTAAAAAAAAAGAAATATTGTCAAAACAATATAAAAAGTAGGCTTGTCAGCTTAATCAGCGTAATTTGAAAGTTTCATTTGGTGTTTTTTTAAGTGCTGGTCATTTAAATTAGAACTGTAAGATAAGATTTTATAAGAAAGAGTGTGCAAACAATGATGTCTTGATTGGGTGTGCTGCAGAATACACTTAAGGGCACATGAAGCTCTTTCTCTGCTCTTACCATACATACAAGATATGGTAATTTATAAATAAAGCCTTATTATGGTTTGAAAGCCCAGAAAAGAGATTAGCCATCAAGAAATTAAGCAATTTTACTTTCTGAAGCCTGTAATTTGGAGGTGAAGAGAAGATTCTTTTTAGAAGGGCTAAAGGAGTAACAGAAAAGATGTCTCTAAGCATCTCCTAGATATTGCTCTCTGTGGTAGCTTTAGCTGTCAATGCTGGTATTTGCTTGGAAGCAAATTATAGTCATATTAATTAAGTCAAACTTCAAAGTACCACAACCATTTTAGTACTGTGATGCACATAAGAATTTTAATAGAGGGAGTGAGCATTTCTTAAATGGAATAAAATATGAAAGGACCTGGAGGCTTCACACATAGCTGCAGTCCTTTGCTGCATTTCCTGCTATTTCCTCCCAGCCCTCATCCCCACCAGTCTCCTCCCTTTAGCCACATCACTAAAGGTCACACTAAGCAAGTGCACACAGGTTTTCTGAGCTAAGGTGAAGAAAAACAAGATGTTTTTCTGTATAAATGCTTTTAGAAGGTGGGTACCTTAATTTTTTAGTTCCTGTTTATGTGATCAGCACAGTAAGGAGACAATAAAAAAGGATGCATTAAGGTATGAGAAAAGAGGAGGATAACAATTAAAAACACAATTTGGGATAAGCCTGTGCTTATCTTTTAGTTGCAACTGTTCATTGAATATATTAGAAAGATACAAGGTGAAGAGTGTCTATTTTGTTGGAAAATTTTACTCAGCCTCCTTCCTAATGAATTCATGTGGGCTTTTTATTGTTATTCTGAGTCTCAGTTCAGATGGAGAGATGAGGTTCATTTTTATTTAATACTAGAGCTTCCTTATCTGTTATTAAAAAAAAAAGGGCCAAACCCCGGATTTAAATGTAGCTGTTCAAATTCACTGCTGTTTTCTTGGGTTTTGGGAGACAACTGATGCTTACACAATGTCCATAGTGCTTACAGCAATCTTAATAATTTTATTTTCTTCTGTTTTTCATAGCACTCACTGAAGTCTTTTGCTACAGCCTTCTAGGTATCATAATTAAAAGCTGAATTACCATTGCTAATTCTGTAGGATTGATGTAATAGAGGAGCATGTGGATATATTCTCTGATGTTGATACATCTGTCAATCACTTCAGCTATCTTCTGCAGCCCATTAAGCTCTTAAAACAACAGAGAAAGGGGGATTTAAAATGGGTACCTCCTAAATATCCCATCTGGTCAGGTTCAGAATTTAGTTTCTACTACATAACTCCATTCTAACTCTCTGTTGCATTTTTTTCCCTGGGTATTCAAATGCAAGACTGTCAAAGTAATAAAGCGATTTTCTAACAATCTAGAAATAATAATAATTTGCACTGAACAATGAATTTCTGTAGCACCTGTATAGCATATTTGTCTGGAAAGAGGTTTCCACAGGCAGAATTCACAGTCTCTTTGCAAGTGTATTTAATAGCTGGCACTTAAAGCAAAAAAGAAAAAAAAAAAAAGGCAGTGATGTTGAAGAGGTATCAAACAATTGAAATGATGGAAATATAATTTTCCTAGTACTTTTCCTTAATGTCAGAAGACAGCATTTTGCAGGAAAAAAAATGAAAAGGAAAAAACCCCAAACCAAACAACCTCTCAACCAACAAATAAAGATCTTTTGACCTTAAATTTGAACACTAGTAACACAATTAGAAATATGAAAACAATCTGTAACTCTCTTCCTGGAGAAAAGCCAATGAAAGTATTCTGCCATTAATAGCTGATTAATTGTCCTTGTGTATTCAACACTTTGTAGAGAGACCACAAAGTCAGGGGTGGCATGGGAAAAAATGGACAAAAATAACTGGGAAAAAATCCTAGACCACAGTATGAAGACTTTTTTCCTTTAATTTTGCAATAATTAAGTGGCCACAGTTTTTGGGTGACTGACAGTGTAAATGAGAACAAAAGCTTCACACACAGTTTGGGCAGGAGGTGATCTCTGGTGAACATCTGGCCTGACCACTCCAGACCAAGGAACCTGCAGTTTGATTCATGCTGAAATGCAGTGAGGTTGTAGGAGCTGGAGCAGTGACACTTGATGCCCACCTGGCATGGGGTGGCACAGCCTCTCTAGGAGCTGCACGTCACTGCTGCATTGGAGCTCCCCAAGCTGCAGCCTCTGGCTGCTCTCCCCTGTGCATCCCTGGCTCCAGCCCCTCTGCCACCACTCCTCAGGCAGATGGACTCAGATGATTTCAAACTGAACAAGCTCAGCTATTCCAGACTAGCCCTTGCTGGACTTGTCCCTTTTGGTCACCAATCCCTTGAGCTGGGAAGCCCCAACCCAGGCAGTGCATCAGACACAGGTTCCCAAGTGTTGAATAGAGGAGAACAAGCCCTTGCTTCACCTACCTCCCTACTTTCTTATAAATGGAGCCAGAATGCAGTTAACCTTCATGCCACAGAGGCGTGCTGCTGATAATGTCAGGATTATATTGGAGGATACGCAGTAAAATGAAAATTTAATTTTACCATTACCCACAATATTGTTAGGATCTGGAATTTAGGCCAGCTCACTACCCAAGGACAAATTTTCAAGCTAGTGATGTACATGGAAGGAAAATATTAGTATTGTCTGTTCAACATAGGAATGGCAACAAAGAAAATTCAAATTTTGTAATTCTAGACCATCTTCCTACAATAATAGGAACTACAATCACTCTTCTAGACCCAGAGGGCTAATCCTGACTAGTTTGGAACACCCTGTGGGATATTGAGCTCCCTCTTCTCCCACAGACTGAAAATCTTACAGAATAAAAACATTGTAAGACCTGCCTTTGATCACCAAATTTGAATTTTTAGTCCCAGAAGGAACAATTTCCCTTTCTCATTTTGTCTTCTTTGAGCTTCTTACAGGGCGTTTTCCTTCAATTTCCTTGTTTGGGAACACATGATATTTAGAAATTCTTCTGATTGCTTCTAGAATTCAAGATAAAAGACCTGGTTTGGAGAGGAGTTTGTTGGTTTG
>VWZV01006363.1:354919-502202 GCA_013397155.1 Irena cyanogastra | reverse complement strand
ATATTTTGTTAAATATATAAATATATATTTATACATATATTGTAATATCATGTGATTACATATCTCATAGGCACGAATTAAAACATATATCTATAACAGCAGGCATTTCCTGGAGAACCCCCAGCTGCAGAGGTTGCAGCAGCAGCAGCAGCTTCCCTCTGCCCTTTCTCCCCAGGTGCATCACCCTCCCTGCTCAGTGCTGGGACAAGGTTTGCTGTCACACACATCAGCACTAATGGAGCCCAGGAATTCTGTGTTGCTGCCAGGTCATTGTGAGTGCCTGAGACCTGTGATCCACCTCATCCCAACTGCACTGCCTGCGCTGGGGGCTCTTTGCCTTCTGCAGGGGTATGTTAGAATTCTGTCTGCACTTGGTGTCTTAAAAACACTGTGGTGGTTTTCAAAGAAATTAAATCCATCTATTGGAAGGAAAATTGCATTCCTAGAAAATGTAGTTACAGTTCAGTCTGCCAGAAGAACAGCTAATGTTCAGCATCTAAATGCTAATATTAATTGTTTGTAAAGTTGGAGGAAGTAAATGGAAGGATTTTGATGCACCTCTCACAAAAGCTGTGGGAATTGCTGTAAGGGCTTTTTCCCTAATTTCAGAATATTATGTTTCTCACAGTTGGCCCATTTTCAGGACAGTAGGAAAAGAGAAAGGGAGAAAATATGGTCTTGTTGAAAAGGGATATCTTTACCTATCTTTACCTTTCAGAGAAAACAGAAAAGTGTTGCTGTAATTTGGAAGATGTAATGTGGAACAGGGAAAAGGAAATAATTCTGTACAATGTCCCTAAACACCTACTCCACTTTTTTTTTTCCTGTTTATTTTTATTTATTAATTTCTGTAAATCAGAGGGTCATAAATCAGGAGATTTTATTGCTGCATCTTTTTCAGACTTACCTGTCCATTTCCTGTCAATCCTGTTTTACAGATCTCTGCAACAAATATTTCCCTTGGTCCTCTTATTTGGTCTCTTCCAGTCCACTAGAACTGTCTTTTTATACTGAAAAAAAAATATTTAACAATGAGAGACCGAGAGAAACAAGTCACACAGGTTTCTTTATAACCTCAATTAGTCCAAGGTCTCTTTGCCAACTCCCATGAGGTTTTTCATTACTTTTTTGTTCTGTGGAACATCATATATGATGTCAATGTATATGAACTACTGAAGGCTTAGAGGTGTAAGAGCTGACATTGTTGTTATATGTCCTCCACCCCCCAGTGGACTAGAATTTCAACCACAAAATGCTCTGGTGTATGGAAAATATGAAGGAAGCAAAGGGTGGTAAAAAGGGGACTGGAAATGGTAAAGCAAGGGTAGCTTCTTTTTGAAACTTAATCTTCATGAAAATAAGCTAGTAATTTTAAACTGTCTGGTTTGAAGAAATATTTTCTTCTTAATAGAATGGTTTATATGGGTTTTTTGGTAATGATAATTTTCTGGTATGAAAACAAGGTTCTGTCTAAAAGAAATATTGTAGAGTTGTGACTGAGGAGGGTCATGAAGAGCCTGTGCATGACAGAAATGGAAAGGAATAAGTTGTGCCTATGTCTAGACAGAACATTGAAAGATCTATTGTATTGTACTTAAATGTGAATTGCATGGATCACAATATTTTCATAATTTACAGACATCTATATCAACACACATGCAGGGGTTTTTTAAATATAGCTAAGAAAAAACATTTTTTTTTCTTTTCCTCCAGGAGAAATTTCATCAGAATACATCTTTTTTTAAGTGAGTGAGCTTTATGCTTCTTTTCATTTTCTGTGCACAGCTTACAAAAATGAGTAAATATTCAGAAAATTTTTGGCAGAATTTGTCATGCACAATTCCCAGACCAGCTCTACAGTTGGAAACACAAACCAGTACCCAGAAGCCTGATGATCCTGGCCAACATGGCCCTGAGCCTAATCTCTGCTAGTCAGTCTTTCTTTAGCCTGAAATCCTCACCAAAAAAAATGCACAAAACAAAATAAAACACTCCCTAAACTGAGCAAAAAGGACACAGTCTTTGAAAAGCTATAGCAAAGTAAGTTCAGGAATTGTCACAAGGTCCCCACTCCTGGCTGCACTTTGGGTTTTATGCCCATTTTTCTTTTCTGTAGGTATGAGCATCTTACACCCTGGGGGCTGCATGCATGGTTTGAAATTCACAATCTGCTCCAAGAAGAGATGCAGTCTGTTCATCACCATGTACAAGGCTCTAAAATCCTGTCCAGGAGTTTTTCTCATATTGGTAATGCTTACACTCCCCATTTTATGTCCAGATACCTTTTTCTTCCTGGCATCCATTTTCTTTTGATTATTCATGGAATGATTTGTTTTACAAGGCCTGAACACAGCATCTGTGCAGAGCTTCACATGGGGTGTGCAAGATGATGCACAGACCATGAGAACTAGGCACTTCTTTTAGCAGAATTTATTTCTCATTATTAGAATTCTTTCACTATTTTATATTAGAATATATGTCAGGCATATGAATAGGAATATAGTATAATTCAGTCAGTAATGAAAGAAAAATTCTTAGGGATAAGGATAGAATAAATGTCAGGTGTTGAACGAAATTGGGAAAAGGAAAGAGGGAATAATATAAGGGAGAATATATTTGCAGTGATACTTAGGGATTTAAAAAGGTACCTAAGGATATAAGAGAGCGTATGTGACATGAATATTTATGATACAGTAATATTTAAAACCTAACTTGTCAATAATAATCAAAGAAATGTGCTGTCAGGTGCTCTATAAAGGGATCCCTGCAAACCTTCTTTTCTGAGTCTTATCTATGATTAAACCAATTTCTTACACATGTAATAGGGAAAAATAAAGATCCTTTTGCTAAACATGTCTAATCTGTTTGAACTACTTTAAAACAGTATTCCTCCTTATATAAAGACCACTTTTATCATTGAGAAATTCTAATAAATGTGTATGGTCATTCCTCCACCAAAATGTTAATGATATTATTTTAGCTGAATATTACAATTTTTTTTTTCTTTTAGGATTACATCAGTAATGTCCCACTAAAGAACATTTCTGCTAGTGCTGAACATGTCCACACATGAACCACGAAGAATATCACATGTCCTGGCAGCTCAGCACCTATCAGGCTGTTGGCAAGTGGTGACACAGAGGGAATCTTCCCTGCAGGACTGAGTGCTCCTGTCAGGGATGCTGCAGTTCCACTAGCTCCATAAGTTCAGACCACCTGGCACCATCAAAATCATCCATTTAGGAGTTTGATTCAATAGCACTTTATGGATCCAACTGCCTAGTACAAAGCTACTGAAAAAATTGCAGAAATAATCATCAGCAAGGAGTGAATGGCCCAGACCGCCAAAGAAACTTCAGGAATAAAAAAACCAACACTGTAAAAAGCCCTCTTACCCTAAAGCCTTCATATGTGGGAATGTTATTATTCACTTACAAAGGCAGCAGCACCACGGGTCTAAAATCTTAAACATTCCCTCCACTTGTTATTGTGTTTTAAACTCTGCTAACATTAAGAGAGATTTATTTTTATTAGGAAGAATTAGCCCTGAGAAATGCAGTGGCAGTCTCGAGTACCTGGTACATTTTAGAGCATTAAGGAAGTTGCAAATTTTCAGACACACTGTTGTGGTTTTCTCCTCAGGGTTATTATGCTGGAATAATGGAACAGCCTCTTGCCTAAAAACCTGGAAAGTCCTACATGACAAAAGGTTTACATTTCAATTACTAGCTTCATTTGCCCATAGGAGGCAAACATTTGAATATCAAATTTTGCAGTGTGCTTCCAAGCACAGGTGGAAACTTTCTGAAAAACACCATGTTAGAAATACTTACTGTCTGAAATAAGTGTATCAACACTCAAATGCCTTTTTTTACTTTTTTTTTCTTTTCCTTAGGTTTTGAGGAAAAACACATGATGTCTATACGTCTTTGTGGCATTTTCCAGAGAAATTTGATTATCAGATGTTTTCATTGCTTATCAGCCTGTCAATGCAACATATCATCATGGTAGCTTGCTGCAGATCATGGTAGTTGCTGTCAGTCCATCCCAAAGGATGCCAAAACATTTATTTTCATGGTAAACTGCAGTAGTTTTGCTCTTTGAATGATCAGACACAATAGAATCTTCATATTGTCCTTTCCAATTAAAAGTAAGAAAACAGACTATATATGTAAATAAAGCATCAGCATTTACAAGTGCTCATAGTTATTTTCAGGAGTACATTTTAGAAGGTGGTTTGGATGTGGAGAAAGAGATACTTCAAAAGCAAACAGCCAAATTTTCTTCTATACTGATATAAGTTATACTTCCCTGTGTAATGTTGTTGTCTGGTTAGAGATCACAGCAGAAAAAAACTGCTGAATTTCCAGCTGCTAAGAGTGCTGCAGGATTGCCTTAGTCCCTGGAAAGATGAAAACATGGGATCTTTAAGGGTTAAAGTAGTTAACCAAGTAATTTTGGAGAGCCAGAGTGAAGAACATCAGTGTTTCCAGCAGTGCCTCAGGATCCTGTTGTGGTTGATAATGCTGAGTTGCAGCATATTCCATGGTATACTTTGTGCAAATGGGTACAAATCACATTTTCTAGCCCTCAGTGGCTAGTCTTGCATGTATTTTGTAGTAGTTTTGGCTACAGTTTCCTGAGAGACACGTGGAAAGCTCTGTTAAACCAAATGGAAATATTTCAGTCATTTTTCTGCCCTGGAAAGGAGAAATTCTTATTGTTACCATGGTGCACAGAATATCACAATATTTCTGGAGTTGTTATCCCTTCATGGTTTCACAATCCCCTCAAGAATCCCAAGTGGATGTTTGACTTCCTCTTTCAGCAGTTCATGTCACAGAGAGGCTTTAGACAGCACAGATTCTTAATATCAGTAGTCCCAAGATATAGCTCCTATGCTCTGGGGAAAAAAATAAATCTCCATTTCACTACTGAAATATCCTTTACAGAATCCAGTCAAAGGGAAAGAAGGGTTGAAAGTCATGGCTTAACTGGAACCTTCTAAAAGCAAATCCAGAGTCCAGCAGGATGTCAGTGGCAGGTAGGAAACTAAGTTTCAGAAAAAAAGAAATTGTGAGTCAGATTTTAGCTGAAAAAATTCAAAATGATGAAATTCCGTTTTATGAGTTTTGGTTCAGAATGAATTTTAAAGGTAGCTGGGTTTTCTGGAGTGCTGGAAATTAGCTTAGAATCTGAAGGTGTTGGAATAGCATATTTTAAGTCCCTGATCTGAAGTTAGATGCCAAGGACTCAGACACCTAATTTCCCTAAATGGATGCAAACTAATGCACTCACATTATTTCTCCATGTGAGCATCTTACCCTGTAACTTAATGGAGTGTTTAACTTCTCAGCTTTGTTGGGCCATAAACACATCAATGATCAGAACTTGATCTGTAGCAAACTGCTAACTCTGATTACCAAAATTTAATAACAATATCTTCTTCTGGGAAAAATGACCATAAAATCTGACTCCTGTGCAGTCGTTTCCAGGGCTACGACTCACACTAATTCTTACCTGGCTTAAAGAAAAGTTTTCATCTAATATGGCTGGTATCATTTCCTACTCCAACAGAGCTATTTGTATCCATATTTGTGTATGTGTGTTGCAAATTCACAGAAACTTGCCAAGTGCAATAAGCTGAATTCAAACTCAAATAAATTGCTACAGAAGTGCAGCATTCAGGTTAGATATAAATAGCCCTGTAGCATTATTAATAGATGTTGACTTGTCTGGTTTTCAGTTTCCCAACTCGCATTTCTCTCAAATGTTGGTAAAATGCAGGTGAAGTGCCCTCTTTGAAAGAATGAGGTCTTTGTTCTGTAAAACTGGGCATTTTTAGGAATACATGTCTGGGGAATAATGCAGGCTAACCCATCTGCAAGAGTCTGATTCCAAACCTATTGAAATTAAGGTTTATGTGCAGCTCTGTGTTCTGTCAGGAATTTGTTCACCAGTTTAGTCCCTCTATCATTCCAGACTGTGGAGTGCAGAATGGTGACGTTTCCATAGCACTCTCACTCAGGATAAAAGCAAAACTGCATGAAGATTCCTGTGAAAAGTCAAGAGATGGAGAAGACATTCCACAGGCTGAAGCAATAATGTCTGAAGCAAAAGAATGGCACAGGAATGGCACATTTACACATCCTAGATGGCTTTTCTAGGCTGCTGGCCACTCGGAGAACATAAGTCAAAATATTTTCCAAGTTGTATTGGGCAATCACAAAGACTTTTAAGGCCACTATACTTAAGAGAAAGGTCATGGAGGGAAGTCCAACTGAAAAAGCAGCTCAAATAAACTCACCACAGATCATCTGCCAAGATTAGTTTTTGTGAAAAGCCTTCTCCACACCCAAGAATGCTTTTACCTAAGGTCTGATAGGAAAATGGATATTTGTTAAAAGAAAAGTAGCTGTCAAAAATTAATTCTAGCCCCAGATGAGAGGGATCTTTGGGACACACAAACATTTGTTTTGAGTAAGAAAATAATCTAAAGTTAATATCAAGAGCTTCATACCTTGTGATACGGTGTGATAAAACTCCTTGCAATCTAATTTGCAAGTTGAAGTGACCACTTTTTATTACTAGATAATGTAAAGGTTTGTGATGACAACTGAACTGTGTCTGCAGTCTGGAAATGGAGTCAAACAATTTATATGCAGCTTCTAACCAGCACTGACACTCTAAGCATGCATTTGAATGGCCAAGTCAGAGCTTCACAGGTTCCATTTTGCAAAAGAAATTAAATTGTGTCCCAGTTCAAAGCAGTGCAGCGAGCCAAACTTCTGTGATGATAAAATGTTTGAACCATGCTTTTTAGAGCAGAAGACTTTAAAAGAGAAGGTAATATAAAAAGGTGACAAACAATAAGCTTTACTTAATTTCTAACATGCCTCCAAAGCATAATTAGCTATTTCATTTCTTGATCAACTGTATTCCCTAGTGCTATTTTTCTCAGAAATTCCTTACATAACCTCTTCACATTCAAATAAAGCATTGGAAGGAAAGGTCCTTATTTCAAAGTGTGGAACCCTCTGTTTATAGACTGATCTCCACCCAAAAGCAGTCTTGGGCAGAGGACCTGGGGTGTTCTGAGAGGAGCTGGGAGAACTGGTCCTAGGGTGACCCCAACAACAGATAAAATAAAAAGAGGCCTTTTCTTGTTTGCTTTCTGAATCCAAAAATGATACTGTAGTCTGACAACATTTTGTAAGCTTATGTAGTTAATGACTGAAAGTTTCTTTTTTTCAGACTGCTGTTTCAGTGTTCTGACGTGGCTCCCAGAGTGATATTCTGGGCTTTGTCATGGAGTAGATTCAGGGTGGGCAATGATGTTCTGTACAGCTGAAAAATTCTTATTGCCACACAGGGAGATGAGTGTAGGTGTTGTAGACTGTAAGTTTTCTCTTGGTCCTTATTTTCAGTGACCTGTAAAGCTGCTGGTGCGTGGGAATCCCTGTTGAAGCACATTGGTAACATCTTCATACCTTAACAGGAATATTCTGCTATAGCAAATATGCTAAAGGGAATTTTTGTGCATAAATAGCAAACATCAAGTCCTCATTAGCACACAAACATGATGCAAACAGCTCATACCTGACACGACATCACAACTGCAGAAGACATTATGGAGGAAGAAGGTGAAATAATAAGGTTAGTTTTTCATTACAGTGTGAAATTAGACCCCCAAATTGTAAGCTTGCAATAAATGGCATGAATAACTTCACTCCTAAGTATAGTCCCAAGGAAATCAGTGAAATCACTGTACATATTTCTACCCGTAAAGTATGTAACATTTCCAGGCCCAAAGCTATATTAGTCACAGTGCTGAAGTGAAAAATAGGTCACAAGAAGAGGAAGCATTTCTGCCAGCATTGGCACCATGGGGATCCCCCCACACACTGAATGATTATTTCACCTGTGGGATCTGCTCTGTTCCCCAACAAGAGACCAGACCTAACTTGGCTGAAGATACAGAACCTAGAAATGACTGAATGGCTCAGAGGAGATTGTTTTCCATTCCACTTCATTGATCAAGCTGGAGGAGCACTAAATCCCTTCACTCCCTGTCCCCATAGTACCACACGACTGCAGGAGCCCAGGGGACAGGCAGATAACAAATGACACTTGATTTCTGTGATCCCAACTACCTAAAGTCTATCTATCTGCCTGCAGTATTCTTTTCTCTATTTCTGTTTGTTATACACAGATTTATTTTTTTCCCCAAGAAAATGGCTGCAGTACATGTGCATTTCTGCATGGTCCATAACCCAATAACTAATGCTGAAGAGGTTGTGGCCTGTGAGCTTCTGTCAGCAGCCTCTTCCAGTGTCTCACCACTTTGCAGGATGCTGAGCTTTATGGCATCTTTCAAAAATCTTTTATGCAAGGTGCCTACCAGCATCATGTGGGGTACTTTAACCTTGCTGTGGCACTTTTGTTGCAGCCTTTGCTGTAAATTGGCATCATCGGGGTCACTCTGGGAAAGGCTTCATGATGACTGTGGAAGGATTTCAGGCTTTTTGTTTGTTTTTTTCCCCAATAGTTTTCAGATAGTGAGCATATGTTGCTGAAGCAACAAAACCAGGTGAGCAAAACAATTTAACACATTTAGCGAGCTTGGGAAAGAGCAAATTCTTTGTTCATTTTAATATTTTGATACAGACTGTTGGTTGACATGCTTTAATGTGAATGTTTCATTTTCTGTACATTAATCTGTAAATTTATAAGCGTTTATATACGTCGAAGAAACAATTTCATTTTATTTGAGTTCAAAGTCTTAGCTGAAACTCTTTAAAAGTATCTATTAAAAACATCAGAACTAAAAACATAAATGTCAGCATGAATTGTCATAGCTAAAGGTGCTCACCTGCTGACCACGTCAAAGAACATGCAAGTCAGATAAAGCACAAAGAATGATGGATTGCCAACTTAAAAAACACTGTGATGCAGTTTGGGGCTCTAAAAGTTATTTTTAGAATACAAATGGAAGTGTTGTTCAATTGAGAAAAGAGTAAACATCTAAGAGCTGTATTAAATGTTTTGAAGAAATATCCTTTTCCTTTATGCCTCAGGGAGTTTTGGAGTTATTTTGCTATGAAAGAAGGTCCCCAAGTGTGATCAAGATGCTAGGAAATTATTATAATGCTTTCTGTCAGCTCACAAAAAGGCACCAAATTAAATATGAAGTTTAAATGAAAAGGTCATAACTCCCAGCTTAATTTCATATAAAAATGAAAAGAAGTTGTCCAATGACTGAAACCTCTGAGATGGCAGTAGACAAAGGGAGGCAAGTCAAATAGGGAGATATTTAATTTTAGGGTATAATAGGGACTCATAATCAGTGAGAGCCTTCAAAAGACTACAGGAACAGCTATTTGTGTATTAATTGCAGCCCTAGCTGGTTTATTTCACCTGTGTTACTTTGACACTTTGATTCTGGAGACCTTCTTGTGCCCTCCCCTTTTTTTATCATCCTTCCTAAGTTTGGAAGCCCTCTTCCAACAGAAAATAGGAGATGGCTTCAAAATAAGAACCATAACTGACAAGAAATATGAGATGAACTTTCATATGTAGATGTGGACACAAAATGCACATTCAATATATGTTTCTCCCACTTTCTCCCTGCCCTTATCTATTATATTTTAGGTCTGAAATGCTTGTCTTTGATGGATGTACTTCTATAGAAACACGTCAGTGCTTGACAAGAAAAATCCACTGAAGTCCAGAACTGCTCTAACTACAGCTGAAAACGAGCCAGGTTTATATTTAATAAAAATATAAGAATAAAAACTACATATTTTGACCTTAGCCCATTTCACTCTATGTTCTTGAAGTACCTAAAATACAGTTTTTTTACATTTGAAATTGGTGCTGCTGAACTATCACGGCAGAGCTTTACCTGTGGGGTGGTTAACCTCATCTCCCATTTTGCACTCTAGACAGAAAAAATCAAATTGTGATTACTTACAAATGGATATTTGGGGACTCTGTGTACAAACCCTTCCTGAAGAGCTGTGAAAAGTATAATATTTATTTCTAACTATGCTGCTTCGAATAACAATCACACATTTTTTCACACTTTTCCTTTGAAATTGTAGCCATAAGCCACAGATCACTGGCAAAGGAAGAAGCTGTGTGCATAGCAGCTGGATATCAAATATCACAGCTGGAGGAAGAGGAGTAAAAAGAAGACAAAAAACATTCAGAATATTTCTTTTCTATTCTATCTGTTCTGCTGGACAGAGCACTTCACAGTTATGACTACTTGAGACCTAAAATAATTACAAATTCATATTCTACTTTCTGCCTTAGGCATCTGTGTCTACTGTTTACAGAAATTAATATAAATGGGGTATCAGTGATTTGCCCAACTGGAATAAAAAAGCTTGAGTACAGATATCTGTGCAGAATATGCAGAGAAATTTGATAAAGAAGCAGATGGCTTGCAATTTTCTCCTTTTTATTTCTTGCTCCATCAGCACTAACAAGACTCAAAACATTGTTCCCAAGCCTCTGAGTGCTATTATTTGTAACTTTCTAATAGGACTTTTCAAGAAGGGAACACTAAATTGATGCCACTTCAGCACCACTACTGATCACTGCAGAAAAGGATGTTTAAGACAAAGAGCAGGAAATTAATTTCCTAAGGTTTAATTTACAAATCTACCAACCATGACATTCAGACATCAGCTTGTTTTGCACAGGTGATGCAGGTACAGGAAGAGCAGCCCCCCCTCCACCCTGCCATTAGAACAGAACCACACACCCCATTAGCCCACTGCTGCTGAGCAATTTCCTTTCTGCTTTCCTTTGCTGACAACTTTCTCTAGAAGGAAGCTGAAGTTTCTTTGTTTCCACCTATGAAATTAGGGAGAAAAAACATCATTATTCATTGTGTCCTGGTGGAAATATGTAATTGAGATGATTTTATAGAATATGTATCTCAGCTAAAGAACTGTGTTACATGAATTAATGTCTCTTTTTTATGTTTTTGTATGGTTCTCACCTCAGGTTTAATGAAAGGGCTCTCCATTCAGCACAGCATGCACTGTGAAAACAACACAATCCATGTACATCTAGGATAATTGCTCTTTACTGTGTTGTTCACAGACCTATCATCTCCCTAAATGTCTTTTTGATACTCCCCACACATGTCAGTTCAAGACCTGTCACTAATGAAGCTTGTCCTGATTTTTCAGGTTCCCAGTTTTGGCCAGTGTAGGAGCCAAACTGTCTGTTCTTACAGTCAGAGCTCAAATGTGGTGGGGTCTTGCCATTAGAACTCCATGGGAAGCTTTAACCTTGTCTTTTTTTATATATATTTTTTTTAAATTCCATATTGTTAAAGTACTGTCAAGTGGGATTGAAGCCATTTGCCTTAAATTCCTACTCAAAATAATACAAGACCCCAGACAGAATAACACCCATTTAGCTACTCTTGCAATGCAATTGATAGCCTGTTTATCAATAGTTTCACATGTGGACATGAGCCATACTTAATAAAATGTGGATCTCTTGTAGGAATTCAAAGTCCAGTGAATACAAGACAAGAAAGAGTAAAATTAAAAGAGGAGAAAAATACACAAAAAAGAAGGGATGAGATATGCTTCAAGACAGAGAAATGTACAGGTTCTTCTTGACCTTTGATTTCCAAAAAGAGGAATTCAGAAAGTGAGGTGACTTTCTGTGAATCAAAATACCCTGGAGGTATAGAGGCCAAGAGAAAAAGGTTATAGGCTCCTGCTTATAAATAATTGATTCAGCTGATGACAAGTCATGTACAAGAAGTTTAGTGGAGAGAAAGGAGAAGGTTTATTATGCAGCAGATAGAAGAGGCCACAATTAAATTTCCTTCTGTAGTGCATAAATTGGGAGGGGCATATATGAACACAGGGTTTAGTTTGTGAACTGAATGAACTCTGGAAGTCCATGTATGCAGAAGCTGCTGCATCTTGTGGCAAGCAGATGTGCTCATTGCACAGCAGAATTTGGGGCTATGGAAAGTTCCTCAATTTCTAAAAGCATTAGAAGAATAAGCTACTGTTGGCAATATGGAGATCAGGCTGGCCACAGGCAAAACCAAATGAATGCACTGGCCAGGTCATGATCATCCAGAAAACTTGATCCTGCTCATTCCATAATCAAATGTGGGATGAAGAATGGAATCTCCTTTCCCCTACCAGCAGTCATCATGGGCCAGCAAACACCTGCATGTAGCAGCTGTCCCATTTTTGCTATTGATCCCTTTTATAAATATATATATAAAATAATAATTAGAGGAAAACTTGCCATAATGATTAATTGCAGAGGAAGTAATGTATTAAACTGGTCAATAACAAAGGTCTCAGATATATCAAAGGTCTCTCAATATCAGTTTGTCTCAGACACAATGCACTGGTGTATTAATCACAGAGACTGGAATAAAGTTCCTTCACAGATTCATTATGGGCATGAATTAAAAACATCTTTGATTTGTCTCCACTAAAGCTGTGCAGAGCTTCAAGTGTTTCTAGAATTTGAATTATTGCCACAACTAGTCTCATGGAAAAGTCTCAGAATACACTTTTTTTTTTAGTGCTGGAAGAGATACTGTTTTTCATCTTATTTGTGTATAAAATGTAAATGCCACTGCATTTAATTCAGTAAGGTTACATTGATATGGAGTAAATAGACTAAAAGAGTTTTACAACCCAGTACTTATTTCTATACTTCACTAAATTACATTATTCCTTGAGACTGGAATTCCTATCCAGTTTTCTCATCAAATCAGCTACACATCAAATGTCACAAATTCCAAACCTGCTGGGTACAGCTTTTCTCATTCAGTTTCTGCTGCTGGATCAATCACCCTCACTAAAAATCCATGAAACAGCTAAATAGTTCAAGTGTGAATCCCCAAAGAGCAGGGCAGTGTTTACTTGTAACTCATTTACTGTTTCTTAATCCAGAGAAAATCACAGCCAGCAGTGGATATGAAGGTGTCTCTTTCTTACCTAAAGTGATTGTTCTAATAAGGGAGCTGATGTAAAGTAAAGTTAGTCTCTTCATACAGAAGATGGGAACCTTTTCTTGATGTTTTTCTAAATGTTTGTGAGTTAAATGTATTGTTCCACTTAGTTAAAGTAACACCCATCTGCAATTACACCTCTAATATTTTAAATTAGTGTGACCTCACATAAATAGGTCTGTAGCATCTTGCATAAATCAACGTTAATTGAGTGTTGTTGGTATCTTATTAAATAACATTTGTACTAAGATTAGGAAAGAGGCCACACATTTACTTATCTAAATTCCTTCACACAGCTGAATCTTAATTTTTCCCTCCTCCCCCATCTTTATTTTTCTTTCAAGAGGAATGCAGGATTTTGCTTTACAGTGAAGATGGAAGAAGCTGCAAGCTGAAGAAGGATGCTTGAAGGATGATTTAATTGTAAAGTGTTTCATTTAGAGTCTACTCAAGTTTACAGCTGTGAAATTGCAAGATCCTTGTATGCCAGTATTCACAGCAGTATCTTAAGTTTACCTAGGTCTTCTGAAAAATTGCTACTGTTCCAAAATTTGTTAGGCCAGAACTAAAGGAGTCATGACATTTGCTTTAAGTGGACTTTTCATCAGTCTTTTATTTTAAACATTTTAAAGTGCATTTACAGCTTCCCTAGGCCATCAAGAAGGCTGTAGAGTTTTTTGTTTTAATGAAAATTGAGATTGTCTCATAATAAAAAGAGCCTGAGAGAAGAGCTTTGAGAAAAGCTATCAAAGATGATGAACAGACCTGAGATGAAAAAGTTATTTCAGTATAGCAGCAACCAAGCAGACACAATTTTCCTACACTGTGAAGCAAGGAAGGCACACAGAAGATCCTAGAGACAATTTAAAAAACACAGATTACTTTATATTTTCCTCCCACGAATATAAGCAATTCCAACAGCTTTCCTCACTGGCACAGCTTAACATGACTACATTTGGATAAAATATCCACATTGAGCAGAATGTTAAGAGCACCATTAAGCTGCCACATCTGTAATTTTAATCCATGTTTGAACAATTTTACGTGCAGAACTTGCAAGTTTCATTCTTGAAGACAAGTAACTGTCATCCCAATGCACATTGTCATTTTATACAAGGGATGTAATTTGATTTTATTCCATGACTGTAAAGGCACTGTGTTTATCCACCACATACCCACCACAGCCTCTGGTGTAACTGCACCTACACAGTGACAAGCTCCTTGCTCTGCAAAGGGAAGTCTGGAGGGGATGTGACAGAAGGGACGTGGCACTGATCGCTCACTGCTTCCCCCAGAGCCACAGGCCACGAGGAAAGCCAGCAAATATTGAAGCACACAACAAATAGCAGCTGTTCCCCTTCTTTGTAGGTGGTTAATGAATAAACAGAAACCACATCAGGCTCAGGAATTCTGTTAACACCAAATTGCTGGAAACGAGAAGTATTAAGAGATGACATATGCCAGCTCTGTTCTGACACTCTTCCTCAGGCATCTCCTCAAAGCTTTTGCCAGAGACAAGATGCTGAGCCATAAAGCTCTTTATTCTGACACCTTGTGGGATCAAAACAAGATGTTTTCTTAATTAGACCCAAATCTCTAAACTGCTCTGTAAAAGAAAAAAAATAAAAAAGCCCTGCATAGACGCAGGTCTAGGAACATTTCACTGAGAAGGATTTATCCTTCCTGCCACTTCCTGCAGCATCTTTGGCTGCAAACCTGAGCCCCAGCCTTGTCTCCAAGAGTGGAGAGTGGGAACATTTGTCTCCCCTAGCTGTAAGCAGTGGGGATACAGCCCCAGCACTGCTCCCAGACTGGGACAGGACCAACCCTGCCTGGGCTCAGCTCAGCTCAGCTCTGCTCTGCCTGGGCCGAGCTTGTCCTGGCTCCAGAAGGTTCAAGATGCTCAAAGTCAACCAGCATAACACTCAAGTGAGCAGATTCAAGTGTTCTGCTAGCAAATCTAAGCAACAAGGTATGGCAGCCAGGGGCATAAGAGGCTCTCACCTCAAATAGAATTTGCCAAAAGACAGTGCACCTCTGTGAGTGAGCAGCATCAGCTGGAAGGAAACAAACTCCTGGGTTCCAGAAAAGCTTTTAACAACTGATCTTAAAATGCCCCATAGAGAAAAAGATTTGAAGTGTTTCCAGGCAAATAAAAATATTTTGATTTTTCTTTAAAATGATATATTAATTTAATATTTATAAATTTAAAAAAAATGTTTTTCCAATTAAAACAAAAAAATACTTTGTTCTGCAATGTTGAATCAGAACACTGATTTTTTTTTTTGTTGCTGCTGTCAAAGTGTGTTTCTCAAGCATTAGGGTAGTAAAGTCTAATTTGTCTGCTTGCACAAAAGGTTTGATTAGAAAGTTTTTGACCAGTTTTATGTGTTCCATTCTTCTAGTTTTCACATTATTCCAACTGGAATGTGATGGCTGAAATTGTGTCAAACAATTCATGGACCCATTAACGGAGAAAGCTTCAGAGCTCAGCTCACTGTGATTTACAGCCATCCAGCTGATGGCTAAAATGTACAATTGCCAAAAAACTTGTTTTTATTTTCTACTCTAGAAGGCAGTAATTTAAAATCTTGTCTTTAAAAAAGCCAAGTAACGAAAATGCATGTGTGTGTCAGTATACGGTAATCTATTAAAAAAAAAAAATCATGCTTGCTAATAAGATTTTTTTGCTATCTGGAAAAGGGAATATATTTTTGACTGGTAATCATGCCATGTGAATTTTAGTTCTCTATAGAAAGATTTATATGCAATTCTGAATATTATTAACCTGTTGCAAAGGCAAGCTGTCAGATGCTAGAGAGCACCAGATTAAAGTTACCTGCACAGCAGCCTCATTACATATGCAATATAATTCTATTTTTCATAGAAATACATATTTTCTCCCTCTGTCTTAGTAAAGGCAATGGCTGGAACATGTTCAGAGGAAATTACATCTGTGTAGGGGAGCCTAACTGGTGGTGTGTCTCTTGACAGGGACATTGAAATTTGCAAAGCAACACAGAGCACTGGAGTTTCAAAAATTGGCAGATATTTCTGCATGGAAACAGGGGAAATAGTGAAACTGCCTTCTTGTACTTGTGCAGTGAGTGTCTGTTCCAGCAAACGTCTGCAGAGGTGGAGAGCAGCTGAGGTTTAATTACATCAGAGAATGCAAGCAGTGTGGCCTGGCAGATCAAGAAAAGCAGAAAAGTTTCCTCTATCTTTTCTCACCCTTTCTTAGATAACCCCAGGAACCCACAACAAGTGGTTCAAGCTCCTCAGGCTTCCAGAGCTGTTACTACAGGAAAACTACTATTCATAAATTCAGGTATGCCTTCATTAATTTTTTCTTACAAACTTTGCCAAAAAAGATTTAGGCTTGGGATATACATTTTTATGAATCTTTACTTATTTATGTAACAACAAAAAACCCACAATAAACAAACCAAATCACCCTCAAAAGAACAATAACAACAACAGCAACAAAACAACACACACACACAAAACCAAAACCAAATTTACTGAAGCATTTGTCCAGACTTTGGAGTACGAACAAGAAGATAAAGACCATGACAAACTAGCACAAAATAAATTGAAATCTTTTGGCTAATCCTTAAATCCAAAGGTCTAAATATTAAAAACAAGTGAAGAAAATATTTTTCAGAGCATAGTTCCCACTATTTCTCAGGCCTAAATTTTATCTGGGGAAACACCTACACAGGGCTCTGGAAGAGCATCAGACAAAGCATCCGCTCAGGAAAACGGGATATGGAATATGTGGCAGAGCTTGTATTCAGAAGGGAGATAAATCAGCCCTCCAAGCAGTCTGCAAATCAAAGCAATTTACCATTTTGTCCTAGAGTCCAAAAGCTACAGGTGTTCTGAGTAAAGAAAAATGATCAAAGGAGTTTCAAGGGATACTGTAGAACTGAACAGGTATTGATGACAGGCTGTGGATCGGATTGGGTTGTTGTTGGTTTTGTTTTGATTTATTGTTTCTAACATTTACATAGTTTCTTTCACATTTGGGACACCTACCTAGCAGCCACAGGTTTCACCCCCCCACACCCTTTTCCCCCTTTTAGCTGTTCCAAATTCCATGTACTGCCTGTTTATTTCTGTTTCTCTATTTCCTGCTGCCATAAACTTCAAGTCCAAACTTTTCAGTGGAAGGCTCTGGGCTGTTTACACAGCACTGAGCCAGGGACTGTCGAGAACAGACCCCACTGGCACTGCAGCAACATAGGGAACAAAAGGACCTGTCTCCATGTCCTGCTTGTTTACTGTTCTATTTACTCTGGCTTTTCAAAACGGATGAGGTTTCACAGCCACATTATGAACTCAGAAACCAAAGTTAACTCAGAAAGTTTGATATGTCACTTTCAAGCAATGTATCATAACTCTTTTTTAAGCTGAGTCTTTAATATTCAATACTGAATAGAAATCCTTTGGAAGAATGAAATATCATCAGGAGAAGCAGAATTATATAGAATAGCCAATATTCTTCCAGACTTTCAAAGAAAACTCTTGAATGCAGCCTTCCAAAATGGCTCTTAAATAAAATGTTTGTAATTCAAAGAAAATTAGGTAAAAAAAATGAAATAACAAAATTCTGCTTCAGCTGATTCAGAAAGTGATGTAAAGAACAGCTAGTCGTAAGAGGAAGAGATGGAACTGCCTTAGGAATTTAGAGTTAATTTGTCACCATCCTGGAATTAGTGTGTGAAAACATGGGCATAAGCATTTAGAAACTGAGCCCTGGCATGTTAAGCTGCAGTGCCAACAGCTGCTCTGAAAGTACTGCAATAAAAGGTGCCTCCTGGTAAGTGTTCCATTTTCTGACCTTTAAGATGAGCTTTGCACAGACTGTTTTTATTACAAAATATTTTTTTTTATTTCTTGCTCTTCTAGAGGCACATATCCTCTAAAGAGAAAAGCAGGAGTGCTGTCCATGCCTCAGCAAGCTCAGAATTCCCATGTGTGCATTCCCATGTCCTGCCACTGTGGCTGTGGGTAACACATAGCATGGGGTTAAGGGAACAAACTGCATTTCTCCCAGCCCTTCATCCTCAAAGCAAACCAGAACCACTCAGGGGACACAGGGGTAATGAAAATTAGAAACTCTATTAGTCATAATGCTATTCAGGCTGCTTTTATTTAGAAAGTTGAGGCACATGAATTGATGAAAATTATTCCAGTGAAAATCCTTTAATTTATTTTCTTTTTCCTGCACAAGACATTCCTCTTCTCTTGCAAGGCAACAACAGCATCAGCAGGAAAGCTGACACTGTCTTTAGTACCTAAAATCACCTGAATGCTTAAATAGTTAACAACACTGAAATAAATGCATTGGGGTCAGAACAGTCACTAACTCTTACTTGCTATAAATTTATATTCCTGTCTATGCAACACATATATTGTCCTCTGTGACTCAGTTTCCACAGGTATAGAAAATGAGATAATTTTCATTATATTATGGAACTGTTGTGATAAACAGTAAATTGTATAACAGGATATAAATTCAGTTTCATAAACTGGCATAACAGAAGAGAATAGTGCTAATTTCTGCAAGAAACAGCTATTTGGGTAACTGAGATGAACTAAGTCCCTATCTTTTCTCTGTTCTCTATTGTCTTCAGAGCCAAGGCTGGCATCTGTCTGGCTCTCACTGAAAGAAAAACAAATTCTAAGCAGATTCAAAGGGAGAAGACAACAGGAGGCCAATGAACCAACCTTTCCAGCAGGTTGGGACAGTGGGCAAAGACATAAACCTTCAGCAAACTGTTAAACACACAGCAAAAAAGATTTATTGCACTTCAGAGGCTTTAATTTTTTTTTCAAGTACTTAAATACCATTTAAGCAGCAATAACTTCAATTGCATTACAGTAGTGGGAGCTGATGGTTCAGACTGCTGCTGTACAGTGCAGGCACTCTTCCATTCCATTTGATATCATTCAAACAAAATCCAATTTTCAAATGCTAAAACACTTACTAACATAACATATTTGAGACTGATTGCTCTTATTTTTTAAAATGAGAAAAGTGAAAGGGGTAACATAGTCCTTTCATTTCCACATGCTAAGGGAAACAATGCTACTAGCTACAAAAGTAAAAATAAAACTAATTCTTCAAACTGCCTCATCACACGGTTTCTCAAAGACCAGTAAGAAAGGTCTTCAACACCCCAGTGTCTGCAGGCATTAAGATATTCATGATGCATATTTTTGTTTGCAGATTTCACCATTCTGCTCTCAAGTATTAGTGCCTTTGAGCTGTTACTGTACTGAGGGTTTTCTTTGAAATGTTGCAGCACTGAGAACATATCCATTTCCTAATACTGCCATGGACATATCAGTATTTTTTTTATTTTGGTGAGGAGGCTCCTGACACATTTTTGCCTCCTGTTTCCTTTCATTAAAGAGCATATTCAGAGACACTTGCAGTGTTTTCTTCCCCAAAACTCACAGTAAGCTCTTCTGGAGAAACAAATTCTGCTTGAATTAAACATGGGTCAGAAATCAGTTTTCTCCCATCTTTACATCCACATACCAACTAATCCTTTATTTCAGAAGCTACAAACAAGAAATTTAAAAGGCAAACTGGGTATTGTCATGGTTTAACCACAACCAGCCAACGAGTACTGCTGAGCTGCTTGCTCATTCCCTCACCAGCAGGACTGGGGAGAAAACTGGAAGGGTAAAAGCTGGAAAACTCATGGGCTGAGGCAAAGACAGTTTAAAAGGGAAAACAAAAGCCTACACATGCAAGCACAGCAAACCAAGGGGCTCATTCCCCACTTGCCATGGCAGGCAGGTGCTCAGCCATCCCCAGGACAGCAGGGCTCCATCACCTGTAAGGGTGACTTGGGAGCACAAATGTCATCCCAAACATCCCAAACATCCCCCCTTCTCCTGGCCTGGCTGTGCCTCCTCCCTGCACCCCCAGCCCCCTGCCCTGGGGCAGCACAGAGAGCAGAAAAGGCCTTGGCTCAGTGTGAGCCCTGCTCAGCAATGGCACAAACATCACTGTAACATCATTACTGTGTTCTGCAAAAAGCCAAAACGTTGCCCTGTAAAGCCACTGAGATGAAAATTAGCTCTATCCCAGCCAACACCAGCACAGGTATTAAATCCGTTCAGTTTTGGTCTTCTGTTCTAAGTGTGGTCTGCAGTACAATGTAAATTTTGGTTTTTTTTTTTTTTTTTTGGACTGAACTTCAGGCATCTCCATTTCTGCCAAGGACGAAAAAGAAATTAAAACATTCTGGCATTGTATTTTGCTAATGATCTTAAAGCTTGAGGTTTTTTTCCCCTTACTATAACTCCAGTTTTAAATAACTGGACTACCACAAGGCTAACTTCCTTTTTAAATATCATATGACAATCACTGGAGGATATTTTTCTGTGTAAACCAACATTCTTCTTACACAGTGGAACTCTGATTTACCTTATTTTCTTTCAAAATGACACAAATTCTGTGGTTTGCAGTGAGTATACTTCATGGCTTTCCTGTTTTCCTTAGCCTCATGATATTTTTCTTTGATTTCACAGCCCTAATCTCAGTTTGACACTGCACATTACTTTTTGTTTGTCACCCTTCTCCTTGTAAGTTCTCCAAGGAGCTCATTTCCTTCTCATCTTTCTCCACAGCAGAACTCATATTGATGCAATGAAAGAAGTCAGCACTTCAGCCTAATGCTGGTTCTTAGGACATACAAAGCCTAATCATGGCTGAGTTGAAGGATCTAATCATTCAATTATATCCTGAGTAATTCTCTGGGAAGTATCTCTGGTATCCAGCAAAAATTTATTTGTATCAGAGCAGTGTGAAATTTGGATGTTGGCCAGAGATTTCAGGCCAAGGACCAGACCCATTAGGATTCAAGACCTTAAATGATAAGGAAATGTTAAGTGTGTGCAGTGAAAATTTCAGTGAAATTTCCTGGTGTACAGCCCAGAGCACGGGTTTGATCATCCACAGGCTGTTCGTCTGGGCTCTGGCTTGATCAGGCCAAGGAAATACTCACTGAGTCACACTGCCTCTGGTGCTTAGCAGATCCCATCACCTCTAAAGCAGGGTGTCTCCCTCAGCAAAGGAAGTCAGATCAGGGATAAACAAAGCACAAGGGAAGGAAAAGCACCAAGAACAGTCTGGATGCACTTTATAATATATCACTGATAAGTAATTGATCCTAAGAAGAAAGCACTCTGAAGGAGCTGGGACTCTGGGCACTGTCCCTAAGAGTGTGCAATATCAGTACAGAGAAAGGCAAATTCCAAGAAATTAATTAGCTGGAAACAAGATCCTACTGAGATCAGTGGAAACTGCATGTCTAAACACATTTAAGAATCTTGAACTACAGTTTTAACTTCTGAATCACAAGAAATAACAAGGTGTTTCATGTTAACAATTAATTTCTCGTCTTTTCTCATCTTTCTACATCTTTAATATGTAGGACACTCAAATGCTTTTTAGCATCCCTAAACAAGCTACGTTTTCCTAATTAACCACAGCTACTTCTCCAAATCTTGTATGTAATGAACACTGGTCTCTTTCAAATAAAGGATAAATGCTTTGACAAGGATAAGCCATAGATATGTCAACATGAAGAAAGTGCTGTATTTCTACATTTTTGCTCCATTTCTTGCTAAGAACTTCAGACTTGATGAATAAATAAACTGGAAAATTGACTAACTTGCTCTAGTGCAGTTTTGAGACACACCTATGAATAACCTGTTTCTATTAAACCCACTATTTTAAATTGAATAATTACCATGCTCTATTTCACAGTCATGTATGAACAAGATCTGTAACAACATTACTGTACATCTGAGTGCAAACAAAAACCATAACCTTTATTGAAATATTAAAAATACAAACCTCTCACAAAATCAGCTTTTTAGCTTGGAACAATGTCAATGACATATTATATCACTGTGATAAAAATGGGCCAGCATTTAACGGCCTCCATTCTCACAGTAGCTGTATTTCCCACAGTCTTTAGGATATTCCCCTCCCCACCACAGGGAAGATGATACAAGACTTGAAGCTGAAGCACTCATAGTAGATAAGGGATGATGTGCTTAAAATCCACAAACATAATATTCTGGAGTATTTGATATACTCAGGGGTGCTCAGATTTTCCACCGGTTAAAAAAAAAAGAAAACAAAGCTCAAGTGAGTCCACTTTTCATCTTCCTCTAACAATTTTCCTACTGTCAGGTAGGGGTGAGAGAAATTCAGTTTTGAGTAGCTCAAAATGATACAATTTAGAATAATTGAATCAACAAGGTTGGAAAAGGCCTCTAAGATCATAAATCCAATCATCAACCCAACACTGCCAAGTTCACCACTAAACCATGTTCCTTAGCAAGACATTTACAGATTTTTGAACACTTCCAAACCTGGTGACACCACTGCTTCTCTGGGCAGCCTACTCCAATGCTTGGCCATCCTTTCAATGAGGAATTTTTTCCTAACACCACATCCAAACCTCTCCTGAAATACAGGATTAATTAGCCCTGCATTTATGGTCCCATTTGGAAGAAAAAGAAGTGGGCACCTGATTTATGTGTTTCCCAAAGACTCTTTGAATGTAACCTGTGACCTTACATTCTACTTAAGTAATACCTAAAATTTCTCAGTCACTCTCATAATGCTGAAGCCCAAGACTGAAGTGTCCAATGCCTCTCAGTAACTCTGCAGGAACTGAGTGCTGCTATCCCACTTCTGTCAGAACAAAGTCCAATGCACTAACTTCCACAATTATCTATAAATACATATTTAAAAAATACAGAGAATATATAAAAGAAAAAAAAACCAAAAAAAACCAAAGATCATTCAGCATCAGGTCTGTCATAGGACACCAGCCCCTCCCATCTGAAGCAAAGCCTTGTCCAACAGCAGTTAACACATTATTGTTTGTATATTGAAAGAGAAATTTTCTCCATAATCAAGTTTACTCTCTGCTAAGCCTCACTTGACAGGCTCAATAATGGAAGATACACCTAAAGGTCATGGTGTGGTTTTCTTAGGCATTAATTTCACTTTCAGAATCAAAAGGATCCTCATCTCAAGATCTTTGAGCAAACATTGAATATAACTTTCATTTGTGCTTTGATTTCGTAGTGAGTAAGACAGGTCAAAGACTCTCAGCTGGTTTTTTTTTACATTTCCTAGATGCCAGATAACAAGTCATGAGAATCTGGAATAACTTCTGCATCTCAAAATGCTCAGATTCTAGAACCAGCCATAGGGTCTGGTTGGGAGGGACAGGGTTTCTTGGAGTGTCTCACAAATTGGCACTGACTGATCTAGACAGACCACAATGCCTGTTTCCTTTTGAGCCTCCTGGTAAGCATAACCCAAATTAGGACACCAGCCCTTAGTGCTTTTGTACCACTTCAGGCAGATAAAAACCTCACTTTTTGAGACTCAGAGATTTCAGCAGAGCCAGGACATTATCTTGGTTGCTTGTGAGGGCAGGAAAAAATATATAGTGTGGAATGGGGCCATGCAAGAGAGTGAATTTTGAAAGCCTCTAATAAATATCTTAATGATGTGGTATTCCTGCCAATCAGAGGTATATTTTTCTTTGATGCTTTTATTACTATGAAGAGGTCCTCTACACCTTTTGTAGCCCCTAAGGATTAAGCACCTTGTAAGGTTATGATTAGAAGTAGATTTTCATATCATATAGGCACTGAAATTATATCAATTTTCAGATATCTTTGCTTAATGCAGACTATATATCTTGATTTCATTTCTAAAACCTTATTTTCTAGTTAACTGCTTACATTAATAGGCACAAAAAATACTTTTCATTTTTTCATGGCTGCTAGTAGGTTCCTTGTATGGGCAAGAGTCAGGCTGAGGAATCAAATCTGTTGGTAATTCCCAGCCAAAAGTAAAAGCTATGTAGGTATCTGTGGTCCAGTCCACTTCAAAGTGTTCTTTATAAAAAGAACTTCTTAAAATTAGACCCAAAAATTTGCAGACACCAAATTTTAGTGTGGGATTCACATCACCTAACTTTAGACTTCTGTGATGTAACCATCTATGTCTGATCTAATTCTAGTCTCCCTTTTGAGATAATGGAAGAATAAGCACTTCTAAACCATATTTTTTCTGAACTACTTTAGTAATCCATCTTTAGATGAGATAAAACATCCCTGGAAGTGCCTGATTCTACTTTACTCCTCTGCCAGGAGCTGTGATGACTGCCTCAGATGTAGGCATATGAACATGGATATCTAAAATTCAGCATAAACCCTTTTATCCAGGAAAGGCCAGTACAGAGTTTTGGCTATAGCACAACAGTAATTATTCACTGAAATAACAGCAGCAGCTAGAACAGATCCTGGCAGTGTTTGCACAATTACAGCAATGATTGCAGAGACTCTGGCCTTTCCCATTTCAAAGAACCCACAAATCTGCAAACACACACACACAGACATACATATATATATGTATATATGCCTATACAGGTATGCCTATGTACGTGTAGGCAGAGATGGGGAGGGAGTGAACAGGTTTAAAGCTCTCTTGGCAATATTTTATGCAAGTTACACAAGTCATAAACCCCTTGGCATCTGCCATTCTCACAGAAATATATGTGTCAGATGGTCCTTCTAACAGTGAAAGAAATGAGATGTTTCAGGAAAGCATATGGAACAACAATAAAGGAGCATTTTTAATTTCAGTATAATAGTAGTATAGTACAATTACACTTAGAACAATTGTGATGTGAAGGAAGAAAACCTTGAAAAGAGAGTCACTAGAAATAGTTCATGAGGGAAGAGTGAAAGTTTTTCAGCCCAATTGACCTGAAGGGGAACTGGATTTAAAAATGGATTTAAATATCAGCTTAGGTGCTGAGTGTTACAGCACCCAAGTCTTTTCATAGCCTGAGCCTAAACAACGGATTTAGAAATTATTCAATTAATTAATTTCCAGCAGTGATTCTCAGTACACTGTGTTCTGCCATGGGAGCACAGGATGTTTCCTTTGAAAAGAACTCAGAAAGAAGAGAAAGTATTTAGAGCTAAGGAAGCCTACCACACAAAAAAAGTGTCTTCAAATTATTAGTGAACAAGAAACACAAAATTAAATCTATTTAGAGCAAACACTACTATTTCAGGGCATTTCGTTCAGCTGGATTTCACAGGGAACCATCAACAATTCAGTACAACTATGTGGTAAAACACAAATAAGCCAGAACTGACATTTTTCTTCCTCTATTTTGCAATCTCTTCAAATACAAATTAAACAATGGGACAGTGGTTTAGAAAGGGCTTCTTTTTAATCTTTGAATGCTACAAAGACAAAATTCAGATCCCCTTTTTCTAAAAAAATAGATAAAAATCTGAGGAATAAGCAAGTTTTTAAGGAGCATTACTAAATTTTCAAAATGTAATTTGTTTAGAAAACTCAGGCTTATATCCCAGAGACAATATATTCTGTCCCAGGTTTGGTACAACTTTAATTCTTATCCTGAAAATCACTGAAATACAGCTATATTTTACTAGAAACTCTCCCTCATCTCAGAATAGGCAATGGAATGGGATTTACAGACAGCCTTGTCCTAATCCCTGTTTTGTCTCTATGCAAGGAGCCATTTGCAAGTATTAAATGACTAAAGTGTCAGCAAGGGAGAGACAAGAGGAAGAAACAGGTTTTCATTAGTTCACACTTACCTTCCTGAGAGACAAACACATAAATCAGCATTTAAAGGTTGGAGATTGAGTCAAGACAAGAGGCTCTGGGTACCAGGATCCCTGCAGACAATTTGGGCAGATGTTGTAGGGTTCAGAGGAGTCCAAGTGCATTGGCTCCATCACTTCTTCCTGCAAACTATTGACCTCCTGGGACCTGATTGCAGGCATTAGCAATTGTGCACTTGTCCCACAGAAATACATTTCTCCAGGAAACCATTGCCTTTCACTTTTATGCAGATCAGACACCAAATCAACTGCACAAACTGATTTCTAACCTATCAGGCACTTCTTTAGTTTTTTGTATATCAATACATGTATTATTAACTGTTGGTTGAAGACTTTACTATGTAAGCTTTAGAAGGTGTGAGATACCTAAACTATGTATTTTAATTAAAATAATCTTACATAATAATCACTTAATCTATTCTGAGCTTCCTGAGACAGCACTCAGGTTTACCTAATCTATATAACTGTCATGTGTTTAATTAACTAATGGTTAATAGGGATTTCTAAAACAGATTAAATCAATAGCATTAAGCAAAAAGACAGATTTCTAATGAGACTCATTGATTTGGTGGTTGATTTTTAATGATTCCAGAATGAGCAAGCAATGTCTTATAGAAGAGAATTACATCTCAACAGAGCTTTATTACCTTGTTTGAGGAGTGCTGTATGCAGCTTTCAGGAAGGAATAATTCATTTGCAGAAGTGCCTCACTGTTTTAATGTGTGACAGTCAAAAATATCATTAACATAGAAATGGCACAAAACCTCAGAAAATACCCCAGTAAGGCTGCTCCTTTGGCTAAGGCATCAAGCAGGATGTTCCATGAATACCCAGGATGAGGGGAGCTGCTGAAGTGCCAGGGAACAGCAGAACTGGGTGCCCAGCCCTGTGAGTGCCAGGGACCATGCCAGGCATGTGCCAAACCTGCTCCACCGGACACAGCACAGCACTTCCCACCTCTTTGTACCAGCTTGCAAAACAGCTTGAAACAAGCAGCTGCACCCCTTTGTGTCTCCATTCTTCACCTCACACTCATTCTTAGAGCCAAATACCTAAGACATCTCAGGCTCAATTCCCCACTTAATATTAACTGTCAAATTCATACTCTTTTTTCGTAACCAAAAAAAAAAAAAACACTCTGTGATGGCTTCACCTTTTCCTGTGCAGTTCATAAGTAAGTTGTACACAGACTTTCTTGCCTTTACTGTATTCAGCCTTCTATTTTCTTAAGAAGCCAAAGACTTACAGCATTTTGAGTCAGAAAAAGCCCCTGCCAATCTTGTAATTTATTGATTACTTCTCCAAACTTTTGCCTTGGTCCTCCTTACAAGATCACATTATTAATTTCAAAACACTTTCTAAAATTCCTTCTCAGGATACCATCCCCAAATCCACCTTTTTTCCTAGGCAAAACTGTCACAATTCCTTTGCTTTGCAATGATGCAGAACTTAATATAATATGTCCTTTATAAATTAAATAAAAAAGTTGAAATCACTATAAGAATTTTTATGTCTATATACATTTGATCTATGATCTAAACTCTCTCCAGCATTTTCCATGCAAATTCTTTATGCAGAACTCAAGATAATTTTGTCAGGTAAGAATTAGACAGACAAGTTTTTTGGGGGTTTTTTTTGAGAACTCATATCTAAGCTTTAGAACCATTATTACAAAGTGATGAGTAGGTCAAAAACTAAATACAACCTGGTCCAGCTTCTCACGTGACCTTATGAGTAGATCTGCCATTTTTCCTCTTATTGTGCAGAGAAAGAAGAGAGGAAAAATAATTTCAAAGTGCTGACATTTGAAAAGTTGTGACCATATTCAGCTTGGAAATGCTTGACCTCAGAGCTGCACAGCCATCAGCATAAAAAGCAGGGAAATGCTGCATTTGAAAAGTTGCTCTTAAGAATTGGGGTGAAGCACAAAAGACCCACAGCAGCCAAGGTTATCAGATACACAGGATAAAGGCAGGGTTAAACTTCCTGATGAATTCCAGTGCCAGCAGTTGCACTCTGAGTTTTTAAATGTCCCACTGCTACTTCAAGCAGCTATTGCAGCTTTCAGTCCCTTTCTGGAGCACTAGTGTGCACTGCTCCAGAACTGCCACCTCAGCTGCAGTGCACAAGGTGTGGGCTGAGCTGAACTCTGCAGCTGCCCTGGACTTCTGTAAATGGGTTCCAAATACAAGCTCACCTATGGCCAGCCTAAACAGTGGCTAGCCAGGAATATCCTTTTAGGAAAGCAATAAAATACTTTAAAAGCCCCTTCAGGTCACACCATGAGCTGTTACTGCAGAAACATTTTTCATCTACAAAGAACTCCTGTAGCAAAAAAGAAAAAAAGTCCTGACAAAAATAGAAGCAGCAAAAATTGAGAAACATAAATACATCCACTGGCATGGATCAGCTTCTGCTGGCTAATCAAAGCCCTATCACCTTCAGCATCAGTGTGGTCAATGAAAAACATATTTGGTCAGGACACTCAAAACCTCTCAAAAGACAGTTCTGTTCCATTCCATTTGCACTCACTTGCCCTTCAACAAAACTTCCATTTCTCTGGTTTAAGGATTTTGTATAATGCAGAAGTTTTCCTGGAGTGTGTAGACGGCACATGA
This sequence comes from Irena cyanogastra, assembly GCA_013397155.1. NCBI lineage: Eukaryota > Metazoa > Chordata > Aves > Passeriformes > Irenidae > Irena > Irena cyanogastra. The sequence goes on along the minus strand of VWZV01006363.1, from coordinate 473,849 downwards.
TTAGATTTATTTTTTTAATCCCAGAATCTAATGTCAACCAGCCATGAGTTCAAACAGTTGTTAAGATAATATATGTTCTTTTCTGTCCTTAATCCTCTCATTTCTCTACTATGTCTTGTTATAACAAACAACAATTACCATGTTTTACCTTTATCTGATTGTATGATAAAAGAAGATATATTGTACCATTTTTCATGGTGTAGGAAAAGATCAGCAGGAAAAGATCTTACTTTGGGACATAGACTTTTACTGAGATTAATTCCCACAATTAATCTCAATGAATTATATGTTTAATTAGATGCCTATTAATGTTTTATGCCTACAATGAATCATAGAGCTAACTTGAGAAACCAGAAATGCAGTGAATTAAAATAAAAGGTTGTTTAATATGGTATTGTGCATAAATATCAGTAACGAACCAGAAACATGTTTTTGTGCAGGCAATAATGTTCCCTGAGAAATGCATTGGGAAATATGCTTCTAGAGATATTTGTGACTCCAAACCTTTGTAAAATAGGTATTTACTGTTGTCACTGTGGTCCTCCACACCACCAACTGAAGGAACGTGTTTAATTTTTGTGCAGCTCTGTTCCATTGTCCCAGAGACACAGAGATTAGCAGAAACACACAAACAGAGTGGATATTTTAAAGAACTGCTGGATGTGGTGCCTGTAGTGAGATTTGAAGGGTAGAGGGTGAAATACTAAACAGAGAACTTGTACCAAAATTCAGCTCAGAAAGCTTAAAGTTGTAGCATTTTATGGATTTTGGGGGCAGAGGAGAGGAGGGGAGGGGAGGGGAGGAGGCATGAGGAGACACTGGGGAGGTTAAACTATGAACTTGCTCTTTTGCAAAAGGTGTTTGGGAGCACAGAGCTCACAACACGTTGAGGACACAAATGTGCTGTTTCCCTCCAAAAATCTCTTTCCCTGCAGACGTGTCCCCATTGCATCCAAGCTCACAGCCCAGCTTCACTCCCAAGCTCTGCACGCTCCAGGCCTCTCTGGAAGCAGCCAGGATATTCTTTTTCTCTAAATAGTTGAAGTTTCCAGGCATTTTTATCAGTCCCAGACACCCTTTCTCAGTTGCCATTTATTGTTCAGTCCTCCATTAAGCAGCTGCACTAATTAGCCAGGGCACTTTTGAGCAGAGGATAGTTTCTAGTGGTGATTATTGATATTACCTCAAAGTATAAAATTTCTGCATAAATGAATAAATAACAAAATTCCAAGAGATGAAACTAAATTTCCTCTATTGTGTAAATTAATTTTGTGTGTTGAATTTCAGGAATCAGTGTATTAATTATCTGTAATTTGGAAGCACATATGACAAGTGCTGCTCTTTCCCTGACTCCTCAAGAATTCAAATTCAAGGTAGTGTGCACCTTAGTCACAATATTCAGAAAATAGGGAATAGCATTCACATTTCAAAAAGTGCCATGATTTTAAACTCTAACCATAGTTTCTTCTCTTTTTTTTCGTTGACACATACTTTATCACCTATATAACTGACATTTAGTGGGTACAAAGCAAAACTGCTATTTCCCTAGGAACATTTGCAACCACTCTTAATAACTGGTTTTTAAATGAGCTTACAGTTTAATTAATTTCAAAGAGATGGCTCAGCCATCACAGGAGATGAATCATTACTTTCCAAATATGAAAACAGTTTTTGGAATATGTTTGCTTTTTTTTTTTAATGGTGGCAGTGTTTTGCAGCAGTGCAGGGTTTTTTGACAGTGTAATCTGCAGTGGAAAATAGATACTGATTTGTATTAGTATTTTGTTTTCTTAAATTTCTTCTTGCTCTTTGTAATTGTGCAGAAGTGAGACAACCAAGCTTTCTGCTGTTTAACCCTGATGCTGCGTTGTTGTTATTGTTGCACGCAGGTTTCAAGCAGAAGATTTCGTTACATGATTTCAACATCAGAATTGCAAAATTTATCTTCTGCAGACTTCAGGGATCTGGTTAAAAGCAAACAGGTTCTGACATCTTTAGTTTGGATGTCTTTTGGGTTCAGTTTGGTTATTTTATTTTACATGATTTATTTATTTATTATTAATTTTACTTAGAAAACGATGGCAATATACCCAGAAAGATTTTCTTAGAAGAGTGTGCCAGTAGGTAAGTAAATTAATGCTTCAAAATAAGTCTGGTCAATAACAGCTTCATGTATCACTGTGAGCCAAATCAAAGGGTACACAGTAAAAATTTTGATGAGAAAATTTTAATTGAAATTGATTTTAATGGAAAATATGGGTTTCCACTATTTTTTTTTCCTCATAACTGGTGAATGTTTTTCATCAAATAAGTGTGCATTACAAAAAAGGTAATTTTTACTGCAGACAAACTATTTTAAGCTCCTAACCCTTTATTTTTCTCTCCTTTGAATTCCTCACTTATGCCAAACAAGCAATTTAAGCATCTCTAGATGTGCTGCATGGGAACACAGTTTAAATGCCTGGTGCTCTCTCCCCTGCCCTGAGTTCCACATCTGCCCTGCAGCTTCACTGGGCACCACAGCCAGGGCCAAACCACAAAACAGCTCAGCAAGAGAAGCCAGAACAATCCTTGGGGACCCTGACTAGCCCAGAGATGGCCACACAGAAGGAACCAGTCTGACCCAGCCTGGAGACACCTCACTCAATACTCTGCACTTTAGACTCAGGAATTTCAGGAGACAGCTTTCTTTTTTTTCAGTGCTGTCCTCCCAAAGTCGAAATTTTCTACAGAATTATCACATTTATCAGACTGGCTTTAATAGTAAAGCACTCGTATTTCAGGCCAGGAAAGCAAAGCTCTTGATACCATCCATTAAAAAATAATGCCACACTGCTTTGGCACTGCTCTAAGCACACCAGCTGCTTGCCTCTCCCACTGCAGATAGTGCTAAACTCATTTTGTGCTACTAGAGGGAAGAGAACTAACTTTAGCTCCACTAATTGCATTTTAGTCACAAGAATATAGCCATACACCCCACTTGGAAGGCTTCAAAATCTTTATCATAGCACAAATCTTTCTCTTAGAGGCAGTATTTTTTTTCCCATTCTCTAATTTCTGCTCACTCCAAGAAGAAAGACATATAGACTAGCACTCCCACTTTGAATTTGTGGTTTAGATTTAATTCCTCTTGCAGAAAACGGAGCCTATGCACCATGATTTAAGGAATGGAAGTCTTTCCTTTAGTTTCTCCATTTTAACTCCGAGATCTTAATTAATTACTAAAAGCTATATTTTTGCTATGTTTCTGATTGCTTTTCATCAGACAAGGACCCACAGATATTTTTTTTATTTTCATCGATTACTACAACTTTTTATTTGATTTTAATTCATCTTGTGCATTAGAAATATACACAGATAGCATTTTTAGCTAAATTCAATTAAATTAGGTTTACACTGAATATCTCTAATTTTCTGTCCTGCCAGTGTCCAGATGATGAGCTCATAACACATTTATAGTGTTCTTAATTCTTACATTGTGTATTCTCTGCTAAATTTGAAGCCAAAGAAACCATGGTAAATCATTCAATATTAGAACTTCAATAAAGGCAAAATTATTTCTTTGCAGTTTTTAAAAGGATACAAATCCTTTACAAATTCCATGAAAATCTACTCTGACCACTACATCACTGGAACTGGAGGAATGCTGGACCAGTTCTGATTTATAGAGGTATTTCTCAAGAATGCTGTCTGGTTCTGTCACATGGGTGATATGTTTTAGAAACATGCAGAGTAAAATTTTGGGGTAAAATTGATCTCCTTTGCCTCCTTCCTAAAACTCAAACTAACAAAATAGAAGAAATTCAATGAAAACAAGAAAGAAACAAAAAGATCTAAGTCTGACCAGACTGCAAGCTTTGCTCTAATATTATTTACAGGATCTATGAAGTGTGCTGATTAGGACAATATTTTTCCTCCTACGTGGAAGACAGAATGCCAGAAATACAGCAAACGTAAGAAACAGCTTGGCAGAAAGTTGGCGTTTCAAGAGCACTTGTGGGGGAGAGGAATTTGATAGCTAGATTAGAGAAAATAAAGTGACTTTCCAGCTAATTAATGTGCCATTGTCAGGGTTTAATCCCAGGCGGCAGCGAAGCGCCCGGTGCTGAACTCACTGCGCCTCTGCTGCCCCGTGGGGAGGGAACAGAGAGAAAAGGTAAAGATCTCATGGGCTGAGGTGAGGACGATTTAATCATTGAAACAAAATAAAATACACTAATACTACTGTTACTAGTAGTAATGAGAAGGAGGGAGAGGAATAAAGCCCAGGAGGAATAAGTGAGGCGTGACACAACTGCTCTGAACGGAGCCCAGCCCGTTCCCCCAGCAGTCACTGCCCCCAGCCAGATCCCCAGTTTATAGACTGGGCGTGGTGTTCCAGGGGCTGGGGTATCCCTCTGGGGGTCTGGGTAAGCTGGGACCCTTCCTGGGCTATCCCTTTGGGGCCTGGGTCAGCTGTCCTGGCTGTGCTCTCCCCTGGCTTCCTTGCCAGAGCAGGGGAACTCCAAAGTCCTTGACTGAGAGCGAGCCCTGCTCAGCAAGAACTAAACATCAGTGTGTTATCAACATTATCCTCATGCTCAATCCAAACCACAGCACTGTACAAGACATGAAGAAAATGAATTATATCCCAGGTGAAACCAGGCCAGCTGCCAGCTGGTAATAAAATCCAACCAGTATAGGTACTTTTGTGTATTTTATGTTAGAAGTATGCAATAGGTTCATACTGATGAAGTCAATGGAACTCCTGGTCTTCTAACAAGAGCTTATAATTTGGAAATCAAATTTATTTTGGAAATCAACAGGAATGTTTATTTTGGAAATTCATGGGGACAGGAAATACATCACAACTCAACCTTAACATCTAGTCAATTAAAATAGCTTAGTTTTTCAAATCTTCCTCTACTAAATATACCCAAACAACACAAATTTCAGATTTTCTCAAAATGTTCATATTAAGACTTTCCTTTTGTCCTCCTACTCTGGGACACTCTATCAACTATGAGAAGCAAAACTCCTATTCTTCAAAAACCAAGTCATAATATGTTTGTTTGTTTTATTAGCTAATTCCCTCACTCACAGTCAGTGCCAAGTTTTTTCTTTGCATCTCAGTCATCAAATCCAAGTTCAGATCCCATCCACAGTAGCTTTGCTGTTGAGTTCATCATAGGCAAGATTGTGGTCTCAAGGAACATTAGGAATCTGAATGTTATGTGCTGCCATTTATGCCTTTTTCCCAGCACTGTAATAGACTGATTCTGACTCTATGCAGAAGAATGCAAAAATCTCACCACTGTAGTGACTAGCCCACACAGAGCTGCTGCATTAATAGCTTTTTTTCATATGAAGAGGATGACAAAAGAAAGAAAATTGTCTACAAACTTATCCCCAGTATCTGAATGTATTGAATTATGTTTTTAAAAGACAAGTCCATTAGATCCTAGATCTGGCATATTGTATAGGAAAGCAGCAGGACTCTGCAATTTAGACACATTATAATAGTAAAGGTTGAGCTAAAGAATAGAAACTTTAACCCAAGCGAGACCAAAAAGACATGTTAAATTTAAATTAAGATTAAGTGGAGGATTGGGATCAGCCAGTATTTGATTTAGCTGGAAGGAAGTAAGGTATTTTAAGGGCATTTAATAAATTCAAGAAAAATCAGACTTCCGAGGTGTGGAGAGGAAAATGGATTGTAGTGACATGGATACAGAGGGCTGGTTTACTACCAAAGTGCACAAGCAATAAGCCTATTCATTTAAAAAGCAATGAAATTTTACTTTGATGCCCTTAAGAACAATACTCTCCAGTTCTTGCTTTGGAGATAACCTCAAGGGAAGAACAAGAACAAGGGAAGAACACTTTCTCATTTCATAGGTATGATTCAATTCAATGATGCAATTTAAAACATCACATGATGTTTTACATACTGTATCACAAAGTGAGCTACCAATGACTCTCCAGAGCTGGACACTGGCTGCCTGCTTTGGGACACATACAGCAACTTGCAGAGCACAGCTGCTAATTATGTTTTCAATTTGTTCCCTCTTGCTTATTAGAGGATTGGTTCTTTTAAACACAGGTGAAAATGAGGGAAAGAGGATTCATGACAAAGTGCCAGAGACAGCCAACATTGTCTTGGAGACAGCAGCCTGCCTGCAGATTTTTGTATCCTGTTTGTTCTAACCTTAGAGGAATCAGAATTTCTTTGTACTCTGGACACTAACCTTAAACTGTAAGATAAGTGAAATTCAAAGTAATTGTAGCAGAGCTATGGTGTCTGATTAAAACATTTGGTATCTAGAAATAAAACAGTGTGTTGCTCACCTTGTTTTGAGCTGAACACACTGAATAATCAACACTCAAGGCTCTTTGTTGAGCTTGTATTTGGTATAATGCAGATGTTGCTTGACTTTAACTTTTTGTTGGTTTTGTTAGTGGATTTTCTTCTCTCCAAAATCACATAGATTTCACTCTGAAATGCAAAAAAACTGTTTGGTAAACATTCCAAATTCTTTGTCACATCCGTGTTTCTCTTTAGGGGTGCATACGTCTGGAATCTGATTTAATTAACAGAGCGTATATCTGACTATATTAAATCATGAATGATTAAAGCCCAAACATCAGACATAAATTTTTGTTAACTTTATGTATTTGCATTACATCAGAAGCACTGCTCTGCTGCAGTCTCAGTGGGCTCTCAAAGGCAGGGGCTGGCTGGCTGCCCATCTCCCCACACAGATCCAGGACATTCTGGGCCCTGTAGCTAAAGAGTTTCATCAAAGGGAAGGGAAGGGCTTGGTTCTGTACAAGGAATAAGAGAATTACTTCAGCTGGAACAAAGTTTCACTGCAAAGCCCCTATCCTGCATAGATTAAATGTGATACTTATGCATACATAAGTACTTGCTCATATGCATTTCTCCCAGAATCAATTTGCTTAAAATGCTGAAGATCAGATTGAGGTTTAACAGCAATTCCTGCCTGAAAGTCCAAGTTTATAATCAACAAAAAAAGAAATCAGCTCATCCCAGTATCCAACAGGTGATTTACACTAGAGCCAGACCAACCCATCACACTCAGGTGTGGTGCCACCCATAATTTACAATATTTTGCCTCCACTCACTGCTTGCTCTCAATATAGCTTAGCACAGATGCCTCACACCATAAATAATTTCAGCCCTCCTGAATGCAGATAAGACACAGCACAGATATACAGTGACATTTCATTTTTGGATATATTTAAGTAATTCAGAAACCTACAACATAAAACAGGAAACATGAAAGCAATTTTCTCTTTCTATAAATGGATGTATCCTGGTGTGTGGCAAAGGAAAGCAAAACAGTTTGCTGGACAGAAAAATTTTATAAGTTCTTCATACTAATATTAAAAGATCAAAGAGATTGAGACTAGGAAAAAGCAAATTTTGTGAGAAGCAACTAATTATAATAAAAAAAACATGTATGCTAGCTAACCATCTGCCACCATGGGAACAAATTTACCTGTTATTAATTTTGGAGATAAACAGAGAGTTGAAATACCAGATTGCACAACTTTGAGAACAAAATCACTCACATGCAAAAGGGAGGTGTATGGCCTACAGCATTTAATTTAACATCTTTCACACAGTTCTAAGGGCTGGAAAATAAAAATGTTCCATAGTTTGTAGGGAATAGGTGTGTCATGCACACATGCACAGCTACCTATTATTTTGACTTCCAGCCTCTTGTGGTGTAACACTTTTTAGCCTGATGTTGACCAGCACCTTTGACCACAGCTTTGGGTGCTGGTTACAAGATGCCAAGTGGAGCTGCAGAAATACAGGATAATCAACAGAAAAATATCTTTATTTATACTGACCTCAGCTCTAAGTCTGTAAGGAAATTAAATCATTCCAGACTAATTGCAAGTCAGGCTGCACCACATGTAGCAAGTAAGTTCTTCTGATGTATTTTCAACCAAATTCAAAAATCACGCTGACAATATGTCCAAAATATCTTAAAATCATAACAGCAGGTCTACAGAGAAAAGCCCACTGCCATTTTATAGTTTTGAACAAAAACCAGTTAACACCCTTGTGCTGATGCATCCTACCTTGCACATGCCCCTTATAACCCAGTTATCTACATCCTTCATCTGCAGGTAGGATAATATTTAAAGCAAAGATTTGGTGGGAGGAGAAAATTAAAAAAAGCATCAGGAGATTAGCTGACAAGAGAGCAGGTAAAGCTGTTTCTGCCAAGAGCTGGCACATGATTTACTACCCCTGAACATGCAGAGAAGCCACACAGAAAAATGTACATGAATAACTGTAATTCTGACTGTATTTTTGTATTATAGATCTCAACATCCCTTGTCCATTTATTTGAAATAAGAAAGCTGCCTAGTTATCAGTGACATTTAAATTCAAAGGAACACTCAGTAAGGGTAAATGTCTTAGATGAGACTAGTGAGTTTAACCCAAGTGAGTTTGCCTTATTTATGTTGGTTCACATTCTGGGTTTTTCTTTTCATAATTGCTTGGATTAGATTATCGAAAGAAACATTTTAATACTCTCCTCACACAGCAAAGTGCACTACAAATAATATCAGAGGCCATTTTATACTCTCTAGATATTTTTATATACAAGTTTACATTCCTGAAGGCTGTCAAATCTATTTTTCTTTAGTCATAAAAATTCAGCTGTTGTATATCTGCTTGGTTCCAGATGGGCAGGAAGTAACTGAATCACTGGATATTGATTTCTAACCACTTGGAGCATCACAATGAATAAAAGTCTTTTTTCTTTACAAAAGTCAGTGTTACACAACCAAAACCAAAAGTGTCTTTGCTCAATCTGCAAAATGTTCTATTAAATACAGTTTGTTTTTTTTTTTTTTTTTGAGGTGCAATAAAAACATTAGAAGGAAATTTTTAGTTTAAATTAAGTGTATTTTGAGTAACATGTTATAAGTTATCTGATTTCCCATTTCCTTTTTTCCACCACCACTCCCTTGCCCACCATGTTTATTTTTCTTTCACCTTTGCTGTAGGAAAATACTTGAAACTTTCACAGTGAGATGACAGACTGGATGCTATAAAAGAGGAAAAGTCACTTTCAGCCCTATCCAGCACTGCCACAAGACCTGTATCCTTAGTTCTCCAACAGTTATCTAAGTAGCTTACAGCTCTGTTAGTCCAGAAATAGAAATCAGGAGGATACCCAGTAAAATCACTTACACAGCTAAGATAAAAATTCAGCTTAGTCTCATGAAAATTCCACTGAGGATAGGGAATGCTACAACAGCAATCTATGCAAGGAGAGAAATGAGAACACAGAAAAAAAAAAAGAAAATTTCAGTAAAAGAGGTGCAGATTGTAATGCTGTGCTGCTTCTGATTGCCAGAGTGAGGCAGCTGGAAGTGCTGGTTGTGCATCACTGAAGAGTGGCATAATATACACACACCCCAAAGAACAGTATCCTGTGGGAGATCTGTGTGTTATACCCTCACACAGGAAACTCAAGAGAATTTGGAGAGGATTTTTCAGTTTAAAAGACAGTTTAGAAAACATTAAAATGTTGAGCTCTAATATTTTATGCATGATGCTGTGCATAGGGACAGCAAACCATCTTAAAAAGGGCCTGAATCAGCAAAAATACTCTGACAATTCCTCAGCACTTCAATGACACAGATTCCCTGTGTCAAAGTCTGTTCTCATTTATGAGGATATAAACATAGAGCAACTCTTCTTTGGAGGAGGTGGTGACAGTTTATAAGCTTCATCTCGAAAGTTTCCTTACAAATTAATCTGAAACCATTGTATAAACAATGTGTTCCTCATTTCTCTGTTTAGTGTATTAATAGAAGAGGATTTCCCGAATGACAAAAAAATGACTGTCTGTAGGACTCACACAACTGTACCAAACAACAGCAGAACTGTCACAGTGTGACATTTTCATGCATCACAAGTGTGGTTTATTTCTGACTTCAGAACATAACGCTCTGTTGGCCCTGGATATAAAGGGGAAAAACATGGGTTTTTAATTCCTACATGCTGACCCACGTCTCAGTCACACAATCACTGGGCTTACAATGTGTCAGTGCCTTGGGCAGCCAGCAGTGAGCAGGCTGCAATTCCTGTGTCAATGGCCTTCTGCTGTCTGGAGTTCCAGCAGTGGCTACAGGCCATGGACTGAGTAACATTTTTGTGGAAATTCTATGAACTCCAGAGCATCTGAATGATCAATCTCTCACACATGCAAACACCCACATGCTGTCTGTCTCTATTTTTTATCTTAAAAATAAAATGTCAATAAGACATTATCTTTTGTTTTGTTGGTTTTTGGGGGGTTTTTTTGATGTTTGTGGCAGAATGGTACTGACAGATGATCTCCACATTTCCTGTGAGATACCCATGGCTTCAATAAACATTTGCCATCGAGTACCAGCCAGAGTCTGACCACATTTTCATTCCTTGAACACCTTGAATTTCATTGCACAACCACTCGACTGGACAAATTCAGGTTTTTTAGCTTGGAATACTGGAATCTAATCCTTTTGAGCCAGGAAGGACTTGGGTTTGTATTGGAAAGATTTTATGTTCCAGCCTTACTTTTGAGAACTTGCTGTTGGTTTCAGTGCATTAGAGACTGCAGAACTGGGCCACATTTGTTTGGGTGGTTTGTGAGAACCTGCCAGTATATCCAAACTTTACAGGTTTGTGTAAGGGTCACCCATTCAAAAACATTGGCCCCCTTCTAGCCCCACCTCATTAGTCCAACCTTGCTCTGAAAACACCAGGGGGAAGTGTTCTTTGGAAAGTTCTTTTGCAGGGAGCTTGTACTTTTAGCAAACAAGTTGCTGCTATCAGATATTTGGACTTATTAAAAAAAACCCCAAACAACAACAAACACTCTTGATTTTGAAATACAGAGTTCTTTTAAAATGTCATCAGCTTACCTGCCCAACTGAATCCAGAGGCTCTTTTCCTCTGTAAGAAGTCAAAAAAGGTCAACTGTCTTTGAAGATGTTGGTGGCAAGATCAAATGCATCTGGAATCGAGTCAGTTCTCAAGTGCAGCACTACTTAATAAAATCGTGTATTGCTTGTTCTCAATGTTTGTCTCTCTACAACTACAGGACCCTGAGCATTGCTTTGGAATCCATTGGAAGTTGACAATTATTCCTGACCCTGGAGAAGCCCAAACATCCTCAAACCATTCCAGTGTTGCAACACTGTAACTCCATCATGCAAGAATCAGGACTTCAGCACCCAAATAGCTAAAGAGCTCATTTATATTTCACTTCTGATTTTTAAGACAGAGGAGAGAACAGTCCTCAGCTTCATCTCCTGGGGGGATTCCAGCCCTCCAAAGCTCCCCCGTGTTCCTCATGTTTACCTTCATATCTTTAAACCTTTCTCAACTCAGAGAGCTTGTGTTTGCTCCAGAGGAAGCACCAGGGAAATCTGCTTTCTGCATGTGCTAGTGCTATTCTATTGAGAATAAAACTCAGGCTGTGCCCATATCAGCCATGTGGAGGTGAGGGCGCAGCACTCCAGGGAGAAGCAGTAAAGGAGATTACCCCTAGATTACCCTTTGGGGCTTCCAGGATGAGTGATGCAGGCACAGAGAGAACATTCCTGTTTCTAGTACCTGCTGCAGCCTGACCTCGATGGCTGAGGTGGGATCCATCACCCTCCACTGGCTCTGTGAAGCCAAGACAGCTCCCAAAATTAGGGTTTCAATCAGTGTGTACCTCCTGCCTAACCCACACTGGCATGGACAGCTCTCTGAAGCTTATCTCCACCCAGAAGAATTATTTTCTCACTCAAAATAATAGACTTCAAAGCACATATTAGACAAAAGCAAGTAATTCTGTAATGATTCCATTTGAAAATATGACAGATGAACGAAGCATCCCAGGCTGCCTAATTACATCTTCCTCCTTCTTTCATGATATTTTCCATATTACATCTAATTGAAAATAAGTGGTCTGATAATTTCTGAGCCATGCTGCTCAAAGTTATATTGATTATCAATATTATTAAGGTTCATTTATCACATTACTTCTAGCACAGGTGCCCAAATTGGAAGGTTATTCTTCTGTAAGCATCTCAGCTGTTTGAAATTGGATGAGCTTGTTACTTTCATGAATGAAAAAAGAAGTTTTCCAATTTCACTTTTTCAGTATTTCTCTTTTTGCCTTATATTTTTAGATATTTGTTTGTTTCATAATGATCATCCATAAGTTTTTTGTAAAAAATACATTAATTTCACAAAAGCATGCGGCAAAACAGTTCAATGATATGCTAAGCCACTCAAGGCAGCTTAATAGAACTGCTACTGGGACTGTTTTAGAATACAAGATGGTTTGTTTCAAGCACAAGGAGTAAAAATCCATGGTGGTGTGCTCTGCACACTGGACTATAAAGAAGTTTAATGATAGAAATGGATAATCTTAGACTGTAAGGCCTTACAAGTAACTCACACATTTCAGGTGACATTATTTCTTTTTTTTTTTTTTTTGGTCAGCTTTTCTTACAGTAGATATTTTTTCCATGTAATAATAGACATCTTGTATTGGATGCAGCCTATAAAAATATCACCAAAGCTATTACATTTAGTTGCTTGGTTGTTTCCTGAGCAAAAGCAGAGTAAGGAAGAAGAAAGGTTCATTTAATGCCACATATTGTCTGTTAACTTTGCAAGAGAACAAGCTGGGAACATGCACCAGTGTGCTCGTGTGCAGTATTGGGGCAGCACACAGCCATTGGTAAAGAATGCTCAGAGCACTGGGAGTGAGACAAACCTGGGATTTCCTCTGGGCTGTCATTTCCCAAAAAACCATAGCTTTCCTTCTGATAATGCCTCCCCACGAGATAATTAAGCCCTTCCTGCTGACATATTTAATTTCCTTTGCAGCTCTAGGGTGTTCCAGCTGCAGAGCTGCCACTGCCTCTCCTTTTCAAAGCCATGGATGCGGGTCAGGGACTGACCCTGGGCAACTCCCCCTTCACTGAGCAGGCAAGGCAAGGCAGCACAGCAGAGCCTTCACCACAGGCACCATCACCAGTCACCTTGAGAGCTGTAGAAAACCCCACAAACTCAAAGTTTCTTTGTTCTAGGCACTCTGTGGCATCCACTCTAAAATTATCTACAAAAGTATCTACAGGTGAGCTGAAACACAGAGTCTCACAGTTTGATATTTCTCAAGTGTTGATTTTTTAGAAACAGCAATTTTAGAAAGAGAGCTTTAATAACTTTGATATTTATTTAACATTTGGCTAATAAATAACAATCTTTTTTCACAGAGATTAAAAATAACTCATTGTGTTTTTCATACAGAATTAAACTCAGGGTACCAGACTCCATCATTTCTAATAGTTCCAAAATAGGTACTAAGGTTATTCACCTAATTCTACTGCACACAACTAACATTAAGGGAAAAGTCTCTTTTGAAAAGATTCAATTTTTTTTAATTTTATCAGAATAGCCAAAACACATATTCTAAGTTTATGTACATCTTTGCCTCAAGCAACAAAGTGAGAAGATCATTCAAGAAATTACTTTTATATTTAAAGATTTCATATTTGATTGAAATTTTTAACACAGTAGGTGATGTAAGACCAATAGGCACATATTCTGAATAAGATGTCAGGTAGAAAACAGGTATTTGTGGGAATTACAGCAATTGCCAAGTCTCTCAAAGGAGTAGCTCAGCAGAGACGTTTCCTTTCTCCTTCATGTGAGCATCTCATACCTTGCTTATCCCTTAACTGAGTTCTGCTCTGACACACCAAGGTAGTTTGTGACAGCAACATAATTTAATTTTTCACATGTAAGTGGTTCATCTGAAATCACTGGAGGACAACTGCATGCTCACACAGCTGAAAAACTACAAGTGGTCACTCTGGTCACTCTCAGGGCATTCCCAAGAAACTCTCAGTTGAGTTGGAGACTATTTCTTTAGTGATTTTGATATCCCTTTGACATTCCTTTGACTGACAATTATGGTAAAAAATGGGACACCAACATATATCAGTATATGTCAAAAATGTATTGTAAATGTACTGTAGTGGCTAAGGGAAGGGAGGCAGTGATAAAAAGAGCTGTTTAGATGAATTGAACTGTTCCAGGAAGGCAGAAAATAGAACATGGTGACAGCAGATGAAGTTATGAATGGTCATAAAAAGAAGAATCATGCAGGCAGAGGAGAGAAATTTCAGAACAATCAACTGAAATTTTTTTCCCACCTGATTTCTTACTATTTTTTTTCCACAGGAGCATAAAGAATGAAGACCTTAGTATGACTAAAAATTAGATTTCACTATAAATATTTGATGAGTATGCTATAAAATACACAGTTTTTTGGAAGAAGAATAAAGTCTCAAAAATTATACGGGTTAACTACAAGACAACCTTATGAAACAGAAGATGAGGGAAGTGGGAAGTCTGACCTCCATGAGAACAATTAACTGATCCTGAGTTCCCAGTCTTTGGTGACAGTCAGTGTCACAGCCATGATTTATTTCACCTGCATTTCACATTGGTAGAAGCTTCACATGGCTAAGGAAACTTCTCAGGGCTAGGGATTAAGTGTATTTAAGCATCTGTTTCCTGGGATTTCCCAAATTTCTGCCACATCAATGCCTCTCCTACTAATCTCTCCATCAGCATAAATTTCTACATGGTAAAAGTCTGGTGTAAGTTTTGTATCTTTCTGTATCTGAGATGAAGGTAATTCACTTTCTTCTGTGCCAAAATGGCAATTTAAAATATTTATCTCAGAGTGATTTACAAAGCATTGCTATGGATGCTATTGATGACAACGATTTGCAGTACAGTACTGCTGGTGTGGTGCCCAAAAATTAGGGCTCAGTTATGCCATAACATGCACAAACACAGCAACAGGGGATCCCTGCTGAGAGAAAAAACATCAGTTTTAAGGCTGTCTTGAGACTTCATTAATGCAGGCAAGTGCCCTGAGATTCAATGATAGGACATATCTTACAAACAAAAAGTATAATTTCAATAATAATATAACCAAAGGAAAACTTTTAATAAATTAATTTAGGCTAAAGTAAGGGCTATGCAAGACTTTTCTCTTTTGCAGCACAAAAAGCTTCTCCCTGTGCCATTTCCATAACTCTTACTGCAGCATTTTGAAGATTTTTTCTAATCTTGAGCTTAATTTAAGCTGTTTTGTGAAAGTGTATTCCTTTAGAAAGACTCTTTTACATTTTATGCCTTTTATTTTTCCAGGAGAGCTGATCAATGCTTATTACAAACCTTTGGAGCATGCCAATGAACTTCCATTTCATTGCCTCTCCTCTGGAGCACACATTTCTAAACTACCTAAAGACAGACTTGTAAGGATTTTTCCTCTTTACATCCCCAGTGAGGCTTGTCAGGGCTCCCTTTGGACCAGTTGCCTCTGCAGGAATGTTAAGCCACACTCCCTTCCCAGGAGCTGAGCTGTGAGGACAGTGGCCTCACTCCCACCGTGGTGACACTCTGCAGGGTCACCCAAAACACAACACACGAGGGGAATATGGCATTTAGGAGCCCAGCAAGCTCCCAGATGGGCACAGCCAGCGGGGCTCTCAGTGTGCAAGGAGCAGCAGTGCAGCAGTGAGTGCCCAGGGCAGGGTGTCCCTGCCTGGAGGGGGGCAAGCAGCACTGTGCCACCAGCTGCTGGCCTGCCCTGGTGCAACCTCACCACTGAGCCCAATGTCAGCTTATTTACACAGCTGCTGTGCCTCTTTCCCTCTTTTTTCTTCTTTTAATAGAGAAGAAATCTCGTTACTGAATTGTCAAGAGCGTATTTGCTTGGGAGAATGTCTGCCTCCAAGTTCTTCATCTTTTCTCCTCTAACAGAATCAGTCTTACTGAGGAGGAATTAAGTTTCTCTGGCAACCAGTGATGTTTTTAAACATCATCAAATTTTAATTAATAATACGCCATTGCTTTGTAGTCAGACATAGTTTTGAGCAGAGAGCTGCTGATTTCTAAATAGTTGATTGGTTTCTTAGAGCACTGCTTGTCTCCAGAGTAGCACAAACTGCAACAGATCTCCACTGAAATCTTTAGCCAGAAATATAAATAATAACAAAAACCCTCCAAAACCCTAATAAAAAAACCCCTTTACAATAGCAAATCTAAGTGTATGCCAGTGATTTCTAACCTTCCTACAGAGAAAAATTAAAATATATTATCATTATGATATGCCAATCTTTGGTTCATTCACATTTGAATTCACGCAAATTCGGAATTAATTGCTTATTTTTTTACCATAGTATCTTGCTTGTGGATAAAATACAAAAATTCATTTTGAAAATATTTGTAATATGGGAACTATAACTGTTCATGACTGTGTAATAAGTTTCCAATCATATTAATTATGTACCCAAGACAATCATATACTTGGTGCAACTTTTTGTTCAGTCAACAGTGTCTTCTTGTAAGTAGCATATGTACTATGAAAACAGGCCTCAGGAGGACTTCTGCAAACTCGGTTCCCTGTTTTTAGGGAGATTTGTCAATATGAGCCCACTGTAGCTCTGGGCAGAGAACAGGGAAAATCTCTCTGTGCTGCAAGGGCTTTGGGGTTATAAAGTCAAGCACACATGAGTCAGGAAATGCCATCCCCAAAGTGGCCAGAGCATAACCTCATCTTGACTTTCTTTTGCTTGGGTATTCAGAAACAGCAGTGCTGAGGGCTGTGGAAAAGCCCATGAGGACATGAGGGATCCTGGACCCACTCTAGGGTTCGACCAAGGCACAATAAGCAAAGCCCAAAGAGAGCGGGCTCAGGTCATGGCATCCAGCCTGCTGGAGGCTCCTGCCAGGCCTGTTCCCCAGGGCACAGGAGGCAGCTCAGGAGTGAGCATTGCTCGGTTAAGCACAGAGGCTTCTCCTGGCTCTGCCCAGCTGTTCTCTGGAGGCAGCACAGGGCCAGGGCCAGGCTGCAGACGGGAACAGGGACAGGGACAGGGACAGCCCGCAGCTGCCGGCACTGCCCTCCCCGCAGCCAGGGACACGGGCCAGCCTGGCCCCCAGGAGGGCAGGGACTCAGCTGTGACAGCCCACTCCCTGCCACAGCTCGGGTGCCACAAGAGACTGCCTTTGGCAGGAGCTGCTGCCAGGGAAAGGTGCCCAAGGAGTAACCAAGCGTGGACATTGCTGCACTGGGGATGTGGAGTGTGACACACAACACAGCTGAGTGCCAGGATGTTGATCCAGCATCAAAACAACTCAGTGCGAATTATCCTGAAGTTTGTGATCAGATTCCTCGTAATTCATGCTTAAACTCTGTTCTCTACTGCCTTTCCTCCATTCTCAGCTTCCTGCCTCATTCCATTCTAGTTTCTCCATCCAGCTGTTGCCTGTCTGATTCTCTGATCTGTGGTTTCTAGGTACAACTATTCCCTCTCACCAGCTTTCACTTTTACTATCTTCCACATAACCAAGTCTCTTTCCATTATTTTCTCCCACTGACACCTCATTTCACATTACATAAAGCAGGGGAACCATGTCCCCTGCTCCTGGTGCCTTGGGCTGAAACAAGGTCTGTGTAGTCTGCTTGAACACTAGTATGTACCAATTTTATTTTCCCTGTTAGAGTCATAATTCAACAAAATTAAACAATTTTTTCTCTAATGAAGTCAGGAGAAGGTACTTCTTGGCCATCAGAGGAACACTTTAGCCAAGTTTCTAGTGCCTACTTAAATATATAGGTCCTAGCCAGTCTCAATCTATATATCCAAGGAGGAGAAAACATATTTTCTACTAAATTCATTTCCTGAAATAGCTGAATCATTCTGGCTGACACAGAAAAAATGTAGCCTTGGGCAGATACCTGACAATGCAATTTTCAAACTGAGTGACAAGTTTAAAAAAGGCAAGAAATGCTGATAGCAAGTTCTTGGGATGGGATGCGTTGGGCAGAGACACATACGAGCTTTGCTAACAATATTAACAGATTATACCAACAGAATTATTTATTGTAGAGCAGAGGCTTTTTCAAATATCAGCAACTTACAAAGACTGGCCTCTAAGTAAGTATCCATCAGGCCTAAGGCTACAGAGTCAACAAAGCCTGAGCCCTAGGCCTGTACCAGTCATTGTCTCCATGAAGGCAGCAATAAAACCACAAAGTGCTTCCATTTCCCAAGTAAATACCAACCTTCTGATATTCTCCTTATAACATCTCTTATAATTATCAGCTCCTCATTTCGAAATACTACCTAAGGGCAAGTACAAGTGGAAAAACAAAGAAATAAATATATGCTGACTTTGATGTTGTTGTCTTTCTGGTTCCCACTACTATTTTGGAGGAAAACATCTTTGAAAACTAAGCGCAGAGGAAGAGTGAGAGAGGCACACACAGAGGAAAGCTCATATTCCAGAGGAGCCAGAAGGCACCAGATAAAAGCTGATAAAAAGTAGGTCAACTAATGATTCACAGCATCCAGTGCTCACAGAACCCTGCTAACAACAGCAGGGAAGATGCAAATGCAGAAGATAATGTCAAGTTCCTCAATACAGAGGAAATGGATATAATGGAAACAATTGTCTCTGCCCATATCTGTATATGGAAACTGCACATGTTGAGAACAGAGCTCCACTGATGATAATCTTTGCTTAGGGCCCACTGGGACCTCAGAAGTGTATGTTTGAACACCCATCTTCTCTGGATACTGAGATTGGTGATGTGCAGACCGTGAATAATCATGTTTTCTATTAATTATTTTATTTTATTCACCCAACCGACCTTTTTTTTTTCCGCTGGCATCACTCAGGGCAGTCAAATTGGGGCAAAATTCTCAAAAGTAAAAAAAAAAAAATCATAACATCAGCTTTAGCAATAACAAATCTCAGATAACTGTTGGATGGCTTATCAATCTGATATGACAAATGTTCACCCTGTGGTGGAAACAACTTCTTTAAAAGTTAAATAGTCAATGCAGAAAACAAGGAGGAAGGTAACTCATTAGGTAAAGATCCATTTTGTGTTTATAGGCACCCTTAAAACTGCTGACAAAATCTTCTACAGGGAAAAAAAATACTTGATTATAAATGAAGCCTCTAGCAGCCTCATTCTGCAACGAGGCACAGTGAAATCAGGGCATTTAAAGGATCTTAATTTTTATTAAGAAGTTTGAGTTACCTAACAGCAATACACAGGAATTTCAGCGTGAGATTCCAGAGTTAGAAAGTGAAATCTCATCAGCACAAACAAAAGTGGCCTGAAAGTACAGAATTCCTCAGATTTTCCAGCCAGCACTGCTGACACCCAAGCTCATGGACACTCCTCCTCTCTTTGTGATTCATAATAAGCCTGTGACAACTGCAGCAATTGCTTAGAGCCAAAAGGGCAGTAATTTATTTATGTTGTGGTGTCTTCTGCCAGCCTGAAAGCAGGAGAGCCAGCTCCCTGTGCCCTGCTGGCTCTCCCCAGACCAGGGGATGCTCTGCAGCAGCAGGGATTGCACCACTCCTGCACAGGAAAGGGAGACTGTGACATTTACTGCTGAAACAGCCCTGATGTGCCAAATCAGCCACTTCATTTTTCTGACTAGAGTGTATATTTCTATGAATTACAACCAGCTCTCAAGGAATAAAGAAGTTCCATCAGAAAACCCGCTAACACTTATTTGAAATTCCAGGGTACAGAGCCCTAATCGACTCTGGGTCAGAGGCTCTGTCTTTTGTGAAGTGACATCAGTTGACATCAGCTGAAAACGTGGCCCATTATCTCTGAGGTCAATGTTCCTCAAATAATTTTCATGTTTCAAAAAATGTGAATTTATGGGCAGGTTTTTTTGACAGATTCTATAAACAAAAATGAAAGCCCTAAAATAGAGCTCAGACCTGGCTGGTTTATATAATAAAATACAGGCATGAAACCTCTAAAAGCTTAAAAAAAAAAAAACTGATCAAAAAGGTTGTTATTTTGACAAAATATGTATTAAAAATTTAATGTTAATCCTGCTGAAATTGTATTCAGAAGATAAAAGGAGTCCTTTAAAAACATACATTTTCATTTTTCCTTTTTAATTATTTATACATAAACAAACAGTTGCTTATTTAAAAGAATAATAAATAAAAGAATACTTTTTTAAAAGAATGAAAAGTCCTGAAAAGAAAAAACATAATTAAATATTTTGTTATTTAAAAAAAAAAACTTTTTTAATTGTTAATTTCAATTCAGGACCAAGAATATAATAAAATCTATTACAAAATTAAAATTTAATTTTGTGACAAGATCTATTTAACTTAAGATTATTGGGGTATCCTTTTTGAATACTTATTTCCTGGGGATCCACTGGGCCAGATTGATTCTTATCAATTAATCTCCACTGATTTCACTGTGCAATTTTCAAAGGAGGATTTGATTTTTATTTCTTTAAAATGTCTACATATGCCATTAATATTTCTCATCACTTAGATTAAGTCAATTTGCTTAAAAATGGCTACCCCAAAAGAAGAGGCCAAAACTCTTAAACCTCTGGCAAAACACAGCTTTTTTCCTACATAGAGAAAAGATACCTTAGTTCAGAATTCTGTATTCAAAGCAAATCACAATCTAACCTTTACTTAGTATGTGATTAAAATGGAGTGTATTGATGCCTATTTTTTTCCAGTATGACTTATTTTATTTTGATTAACAGAAATTCCAGCTGGAATTTTCATCTCGCCATCAGAGATACTCTTTTCCCAGAACCCTTTTCCAGCAGCAGAGTGTGAGACCCCTGTGACACGAGCAGTAACGCTTTCCTGCACACCAGCACAGCATCAGGGCATCACATTCCACCAGAAATCTGTAAGACACATCCATGGGCATCTCAATCCCAACAGGTGAGCTGCACATCGTTGCTGGGAGCCCTTCCTGAGCCCGGATTTGCTCGGCCACAGTCAGGTCTGGGCATTGCTGGCAGCTGGAGAGCAGTGGCAGGCACTGCTGTCAAAGGCAGCAGGGAGCTGACAGCCCCCCAGCACCCAGAGGATGCTGAATGTCCAACTCTAACCTGGCCCTGCCAGGAGGGCACTGCTTTCACCAGGGTGGAAGTGTTGACAGCCACGTTACACAGGACAGGAATCAGTGTCTGGCCAGATCTCATTGCTGTGGCCAAGGAGCATTCCAAAAGCCAGGATCTTTTAGCAATTAACCTGCTGGAAAAGCCTCAGCAATTGCAGGGGCCATTACATATCGAGTTTGTCATCCTGTGACAGTTCATTAGCTGGGCTAATTGCGCTGTGTCAGCTCAGGCAGGTGGCCAAGTCACCTTTCCTCCCTCACCTCAAAGAGAGCAGCCTCTGCTCTGAGGGGTGGATGCTGCAGATGGGGAGAAAGCAAATGCTCAGCAGAGCACCATGGCTTGTTCTCTCCCTGCCTCCCTCCCTAACAGCTCACAAGGCTACATCACTGTTTTGTGCACACTTCAAGAGCTTATTCCCTTACAGTGAACAGGGCTTTTAAAGTTCCAAGGGTGATAGCTCTGTTTTCTGCATGCTAAAGAAACATGAGCAGCTGTGTAATGAGACTTCTTAACAAAAAGATAAAGAAATAAAAACCATATTCCTAGTCCAAGTATACCATAAGAAACCTGAATTTAAATTTGTTTAACAAGAGAACAGGCAAGGCAGATGCTGCATAAGCATGCACAACTCCCCACTATTATTCAGGTGTTTCATCTAGACTATAGTGAATTACTTTGATCTGGATATTTCTGTTGCATTAAATCCCTGATCTGAAGTATTAATTGTGTTAATCTAAGAGCTGTTTATAGATATACAGAAATCTCATGAAAAATTTCTCTGTGTTTGATGGTTTAATTTTTCAGGATTACAACCTCAGAAAATCAGACTGATAGTTATATCCATCTGCTGGTTTTACTGTGTTTGCTGCTTTAGCACTATCAAACAGAGATATAATGCTGCGAAGTCCCTTTGATTCACACCTACTTTACAGTTCCTTTACAAAAATATGCATTCTTTCATGCTTTTGTAGGGTAGATGATACTTCAATTTCAATGCAGCATAAGCATTTGACAAATTGTTGATTACCAGACTGAAATTCAGATAATCATGTCACATCAGCTTCATTTGTACTTCCTACTTGAAAAGAAAAAAGAAACAAAACTACGTACTTTTACCTGTGCATTTTTTACTGCTATTGCATGTTCATCACAAGCCTTTACTTTCTAAAAGAGGAAAAAAGCAGAACTGAAAAGAATGACAGGTGCTCTAAATCACACATGTTCAACACCATCTTTCCATGCCTCTGCTTCTACGACCTGAAAATCCATTCAGTGCAAAAAACAACAGAGTAGCAAGGAAGATAAGACTCCTGAGCAGGGCTGAGCCTCAGGATCAAAGTAAAAACAGAGGCTGAATGCACAAAATGTGCCAGTCTGCATCTATTTGGTAAGCAAACAGAAATTAGCATCCAATAGCACTACTGCAGAAAAAGTATTGATGCTTATGATCCCACTAGTTTAGTCTTTAAAATGAAACAGTAGTTATTGTGTCAGACAGCAAAAACATGAAAAAGCCCTGCAGAAAGACATCTAGAAATAGGAAATAATAAGACAGCATTAAAATACTTGAAAATATATTCCTTTGCAGTTTGAAACATGGTGCATCCACAAGAAGGGAAATGCTAAATACTCTTTGTGCTTTAAAAATCAAATTTTCACAGTTTTCACTAGATTTTTGCAGCCTGTAGCAGGAAGAAAGCTCTGGTCTTCTATGGATGTACCTTGGAGCTACTGCAGAATGATTAATAGATAATATTAGCACAGTTATCAGCCTAGACCAACAAAACACTATGCAATTCCTAATATGTGATAAGTGTAACCAATTTATGTTACATTCAAATTCACTCAGAGAATCAGGGAGTTCTCAGCACATTATTGGAAAAATCATGCAAGTGTTACAGATACAAGTTCAGAAAATTGGACAGTAAGCAGGTGATTCTGGTTGAACTATATCAAAAATTGTCTGCAAAATAAGATCCAGAACCCACTTATAGCTATAGAAGACTTTAAAAATAACTATTATTCATTTATTTCAGCATATTAATTATGGAACTTAGAGTTTTCAGGTATAAAATATGAACACTCGGAATTATGCTCTTTGTGCTTTTGGAAAATAGAGGGTTTATTTACTTTGTTTTTAAGACTGCCAACAGAAAGCATGGCACTACTTCATTTACAATCAGTATGGATGCAGGTTTCCTTTCTCTTTATTCAAGATCAGTGCTCTAGCCTTTGAACTTTCCAACAAAACTGCAAGCAAGCTGAAAATACAAAGTCCTTATTAGAAGAAGTAGGTCAACATCACGTTTCTTTCATCAAAAGTGTCAAAAACACCATCTCTCTTCCCCCATCCCCAAACCACTGAGAGGCACAAACTGGAAGCAGAGAAGAATCACTGTATACACAACATATTTATGGTATTCCCTGTTTTACTGTCCCTACTTGGAGCTGTGGGAAGGATTTTGGACACGACAGACCTCAGTGCTGGACTGATAGAGCAGTTCCTGTAAAGGCTTTTTTAAGGGTTACACTTCTGCATTTATGGCATCAGATGAAAATCACTCTCCTGTTTGCCTTTCTTAGCCACACACTCAAAAAGGGGGGAGGGGGTGAATAAGCCAAATGAACAAAGATCTGATTCTATAATCCCAATATTCAGGCACATCCAGCAAAACTATCCCAAGAAGTGCTGCCGTTTACTGCATGCTGCTTCTGTTGGAATGTCCATCCAGAGTGCAGAAGACAGTTTTCAGCAGGAAATTTGCTTGTGACTTGAATCAGCCAGAAGCTGCTAGTGCTTTTGTCCTGGCACTGAGGCCAAGCTCTGCTGGGAGAGGGGTGACTGAGCTGGGCTTGCTGCCACGTATGGGGCAGTCACAGGAACTCTCAGAATTTCAGAGGGTTTATACACCTCCAAAAATACTACACAGATAGCAAATACATACAACCTGTGATTCTCCTGATTCACATACCTACTCAGGAGTTAGATCATGAAATAATTACTTGTCAAGAGATTAAACAAATGGGATTTGCAAAGCCAAGTATTGAGCTTTATATTTCCCCATTTATCAAACCGTTAAACCATCATCACATGTGTTGACTTCTCAGGTATAAATGGAAATAAAATATCCCAACAAATGCATACATGAATTGTCTTATGGAAGTTAGTCTTGATTAGTCTCCACCCAAATTGCAGAACAAAAGGAATTAAATAAGCTCTGGAGCTTCTCCCAGTCATTCCAGAGTTGAAAAAAAAATCCCCAGTTCTTGTCTCTTGCTACATGGAACATTGAATATTGCATATTCTGGACAGCTGTAAGGTAGTATGAGCAGGAGTAACTCATACTCTAGGCTTTCAGGGCTTCAGCAGTGGATAGCAGACATATTATACCATCATGTGTTCATCACAGAGGAATTGGTCTAGATAACCTTTAAAGGTCCCTTCCAACCAAAACCAGTCTTTAATTCCATGATTCCTGTTATTGTCAAAGCTTTTCCAGCCAACATTATGGACTAAAGCAGTCTGTGCAGTCCTTGGAGAAAGCAGAAATTCCTCATTTTGCCCAGGTCTAATATTTGCATCTCAATAGGGATATACTTGGCCTTTAGATAAAATTTTGTATATTTAAGTCTGAAGCATTAAGCTATTTTTATTCTTGTTCTTTCCATTTTTTTATTATTCAATTGTGAGACCAGCCAGAATTCACGAGCTGTTTTTATAACAGCTAGAGACAACTTTCCACAGTGGCACTGGTTTTGACCAGCTCTGTTGGTGCTGCTGCATCAAAGAACCACACACTTCTACTGAGTTCTGGGCTCCTGAGTGCTGGGGAAAGCACAGTGCTTGAGATCAGGCAGGTATTGCTTCCAGCTGATCACTTTGGTATGAACCCACCCCTGGAATCAGCAGAATGCTGACCTAAAATTGCCTGGCTTCATCTTCCTGGCCTTAAACTATTTGGAGACATATGGCTTCAGCTCCTATTCATATTTTCACAGTCAGTCACTTTTCATTCTGGTAACCTTGCCAAAAGCAGATTTTGTCAGGTGAAGTAATTTCCATCACATTAGAGAGATTATCTTAGCTGATGTGAGCTGTACACAAGAGGCTCAAACAGGCACTGGTAGGCTTGTCTGACAAATGTAAGCTTAAATTCTTTCCTTCAGCTGGGTACAGGAGCAAGAGACTGCCAACTACTCACAGAACACACAATGAGGCAATCAATTAAACCAAACACAGCTTGGGGCAGAATAAAGACACTGAAAGGTTAATTTTTTTTTTCTATCTGATGTATAAATCAAACTATCAGTTAAATTTCTGAGAGGGAATTTTTTCCTTTAAGGATTTATAAAAACTTGGTGTATAACTGACTTGCTCTCAGTGGCAATGGTGCCACAGCAGACACAAGCTCTCTCATTTGAAAATACAAACATTCTCTTGAACAGCACCTCTGAAGTCAATGTCACCAAACAGCAAGGAAGCAAAGTTAAAAAGCTCACCACTGCCTCCACTTATTCTCTTCCAGCCTCTTCCCAGTCTCCAAAATAACAAAGAATAGGGGGAATACAATATCTGACTTTAGTGTCACTCCATCTTTCAGCTAAAACAATATAAATTAGGACATTTATTCTGAAAGCTCCATTCCTAGGCTGTGCCAGTATGTTCTGTCTATTGATCTCATTTGAAAACATGAAGTGTCCTAAAGAATTGTGACATCAGTAATAAAAATCCACCGTGTGGGCAATAATATATGAAACCACATAAAGACACTAAAGTTCAGTCTTGATTTTACAGGAATTTCAACCTAATATCCAGCTACAATTAAATCTTGCTCATTTTACAACCCTGGCTGTCAAAACATGCTAAATTTGCCATTTCATAAGGTTCTGAAAGTAATCCAGGTGAGACTCAGTAGTCAAATTGGTTTTGCATGTGATTTTATGTTCATGCAACCTCCAAACTCATCAGAACTCAGTGTTCTTGAAATTCATTGTGCTGAAATTAAAGTTAAGGGCAATTCAGAATCACCTTAGAGTCTGGCACAGCATTGTCTTTTGCATATATTTTTATAGACCCAAATAAGCTACAAGTTTCAACGTCATACACAAAATTCCTTTAGCCAATATTACAAAAAAGAAAACAAAAGAAAGAGTAGATTTTTTTTGCTTTTGTTTGCTCATGTTCATCTGTGATTTTTTCTGCTTGGCCAAGTGAAACAGTCAAACATGTGCCAGTTCCTAGATAGTGCTGTAGGAGGCTTTAAGAACTGAATTTAACAAAACACATGTGAAAATCTTCTGTGGGTAGCTGACTCCTATAAGCTTCTTCTATCAGTTTCAATATTACTATGTGGTGACCAGGTGGAAAAATTGGCTGGCCTCACGGAGAGACAGCCAAAGGCTGAATCTTGGCATGTGTCTGTCTTGCTTTTTGGGAAATGGCCATTTCTGGCATTGTCCAGCTGGCACAGGAGGCTCCACGGGCTGGACACTCACCTGGGATCTGTATTTTGCTCTGTACAAGAGTCTGGTGTTTCTTCCATTCCTATCTGTGCAATCAGACCTCCCTACTCAAGCACTGTACAAAGCTGATGTCTGGAAATTAAGCTGTTCATCCTAAATATTTCCATACCTGAGGCATCCTTTGGGCCTGTTCTAGAGAGTCACCTGCTTGCCATCAGCCACAATCCCAAGGAAAAGGCTGTCTCACCAGGTACATGGAATGACAAAGGCAAAAGGCTACTCATGCTTTCTTAACTTTCTCAGCCTGAGGCAGGAGTGACAAGCAGGGCACCTTGCTTTGGGAGTTTTGGTAACTAAATGCTTCTGGAAACTAAATGTTTCTAAACAAAAAAACTGAAACCCATATTTGGAAAACCTTGTTGTGGCCCACTGAAGAACTATTAGTAAAAGTCCTTCTTTGGCATAAAAAGGAGATGTTATTTTATTTCTTTAAATTTCGTACTTTAAAAAAAAAAAGTCACTTTTCTATCCTAACACAGCTACTACAAAGTTACAACTTTGCTTTGCTAAATCCACCATCACGCTAAGGGGGCAGCTATACCACAACCAAGTCAACAAAACAACATGCTGTAGGCATATATTCTTATGGTTTCATGGCACTTCAGTTTTCAACTTCTATCTCATTTTCTGTTTTCCTTTTTATTTTCTGAATTCAGAGCAGCTGATGCAACTACTTAATTCTTTCCTATGCATTTATTCCATAGGGATTGGTAGGGCATATAAGCAATTAGCTGTGCTACTTATGAGTGGTTATTTCTTATTTGGAAGAGGTTTCTAGCCACAATTTATTCCAAGCCATTTGTCATACACTTGCACTCGTGATTATGTAATTGCAGTATGATAATGTGTTCTTGTTCTATACACTAATAATGTTTCCCAGCATTTGCTCCTAAATCATGCTTATGGCCATCATTGAAAGGGAAACAGTATTTTAAATGAGAAAATCTACTACTCTTTAATTGCTACAACTATGATAATTATATTAAATCTGTCTAAATGAAGAAAAAAAGTAAATTTGGGAGGTAAATATGCTGTCATATTTACAGTAGTTTTACTCCAGGAATGGGTTAAAGCTCTGATTCCTATTTTATACATATTGGAATCCAGATCTCTGGCCAGATTTGCATTTCTGTAAAATAGGTGCAAACACAAACAAGATGAACATACTTCAAATGGAAGGAGAAGCCATTTTAAGTAGCTCTGAATCTATTTTTCTTCCCTTACTGGCATGCCACCTTCCCAGTCCTAATCTCTGACTACTGCACAGTTGTTTCCTCTGGCAGTGGCTGTAGCTGTTGGGAATTCAGGCTCTGATCCTTCAAAAAATTACGTGTATTGAAATGGCCACTCTCTGCTACTGCAGGATAAGGTGGTCTACAAAGTTTAACCTTTGCAGGGGTTTTCAGGCTTGGGGTGTGAACTCTGACAGTAAAAACCTGTCCAGCAGTGTTGGCTTTAGTGATTTATTCTCTTGGCACAGAGCATCCTGCCAGGTTCCACCAAGCCTCCACTTCTGCCTTCCACTCCTCAGCCACAATCAGCACTGCAGCTCCCAGGGCAGGGAGCTGCTTTTGCACCAGAGTGCTGCTGGGGACGATGTAGGAAGGAGGAGGCTGAGAGAGGAAATCAGCCCTCACTTTCCATAAGTCAAGGAAGAGGGCTCAATGACAGCCAGATTTCTTTTCACCACAGAAATTCCCATTGCACATCTGCAGCGTGGCAGAAAACCAGAAGAGAACTGATTTGTAGAGTGATCATGGGTAGGAGAGAAGCTTTCATTTCCCAAAATCCTCTTCCCCTTCCACAATATAGCACACAGCTGAGATGGAACAACTGGTCATTTTAGGGAAAACTGAACTTCTTTTGTGTTTTTGCTAAAAAATGGTAGGAGACCACCCACAACTGAAGTGGAATCCCTGCTCATGTACTGGTAACTAAGGAGCCCCTGTGACTCCTACAAGCAGAGCCTGAACCAGGTCAGAGACTTGTGTTGCTTGGAAAATCTAGGGATTGCCAGCAAAGGTGGAACACAAGGAACTACATGGATCATGCACCACAGGAGACATCTCTCGTGGGGCTGCTCAGAGCACCCTGTCCACAAGGCTGGCCCACCCATGGACCCTACATGTTCATGCTGTTCTTACATGTTCAATTTTGCTTTTTGATAGTGGTAAAGGTCTCCAGGAACTTGTATTCATATACAAAGGACATTTGCTTTACAACATGAATTAACCCAAATGCTGGGCATTGATTACTGCATCACAACAGCACATAAGGACAAGACCTCATGAGGACAGCAGTCATTTCTGAAAGGAAGGTTCCTGAAGATATTTTATTTACTAAAATCTTACTGTAGTTTTGATTTTTCATTCCCCCACCAATGTACCCAACCAAGTCTCAGTGATTACAATACATTCTCCCATTTTACTCTGAAGAATTTTTTCTAGCTTAACCTTAGCTGGAACTATTCCTCCTTCCCCCAACTTTTATTCTTAATTTAATTTTCACACTTGGGTGATCTCCCTGTGCATTTGTATATTACCAAGAATTTCTCAACTATTCTCATATGAACTGGTTTTATTACATTTTTGCATCTTTTAATATATTTTTTAAAGCAGATACAGCTGCAGAATAGGAAAGGGACTATAAAGTCAGTAAACTGCAATTTAAATTTAGAATGAAAAGTTTTCAGTTCTTTTCAGATGCATACTGTGGGGTTTTGCCTTATAGCAAGTCCATCAATTAACTTTTTCATTTAGATGCTGCTCCCTGCTCCTGGGCACTTCCCACACGAACAGCTCAGAGATGATTTCCCCCAGTGATGCCCACCAGGCTGTGTAACAAATCTTGACTCATGACTGGGGTTCACCAACTGCACTTTTCCTCCCACACCTGCTCTTCCTGTGCTTTTATTGAGAAATTATTTTTTAGTTATTCCTCCTGAACCTGAACAGGCATGTAGGACGTGCTTGAAAAGTTTGTGTGGCACGGTGGGACAGGATGCAGAAGTGCAATCTGTGCATTTGGGACTCCCCTTGGACCCCAAGTCCTCTCCTGCCCCTCACCCATTCCTTCAGATAACAAGTGCAGATGTTCCCCTGTCCCAGTTAAAAAGGGCATCCAGTGCACTTCTAAGGATCCATCTCTTTCTTGTTCTTTTCCTCAACAAAACTGCAAAGAGTCAGGCTGGATCTTATTTAAATCTTATCTTTCACAACAACCTGAGTGATTACTTAATTGTTTGCACCTGTTATTTAAGAGTTCCTGTCTCATTCTGTTAATTAGCTATATTTAAAGCTCCGTGAAGTTAGCAGGTTTTGTGGGTTTTTTTCCAAAAGATTTAAAGCATTTGTCCAATAAATAGTTCACATAATTTCATTCCCTGTTTCCAAATGTGGTGAAAAATGTTTCCTTTTACCTTCTTCTCAGACTTATATCTTCTTAACATTTTGTGGAGGGCATAAAAATCCTCAATTTTACTCACGTGTTGTTGGAATCATTATTTTTTTTCTGTTTATGCAATTTTTAAAGGTTAATAATTATATGTATTGTGTTGCCCTTCAGATTTATATCAGACCCTGAGTTCCTAACAGATTAAATAGCAGTTGTTGACCTTTAGCTGGATGCACCAATTTGGAGACTCAAGAAATCCTGGTACAACTTATTTTTGTCTGAGTTGAGAGTCTCTGCTTCAGTATGCAAACTCCATTTTGAGCTTACATCTTCACTGTCTTCTACCTTCCTACTGGTACCTCATGCAAACAATAGAATATCTCTCTATTTTTATTATAGTTTATTTCAAGGCTCAGACTGTCAAGAAAGAGCCAAAGGTAAAGCATATTTAAATTCTGATCTTTTAGAAGAGGGACTTAAACACAACTGGCTTGAGGGGAAATGTAACTACAGTGAGGCTGGGCTCTGAATCTCTCCATAAAATCAGGTTTACAATAGGAAGGTTCCTCAGCCTTTTTATGGCAGAAGACCAGAACAGAAGAGAGCAGAAATTTGACTGTAAAAGAAACCACATTAGAAAGAAGGAAAGAAAATCCTCAGCTCTTATTAAAAGATCCTACAGGCAAAAAGGAAAAAAAAAAAAAAAAGTACTTTGTTTTGTCTGACTTTTTCTAGCTAAAGCAAAGAGTAAATCAGCTTTTGAAACCTTTACAAAGCCAATATGCCTATGATTTCCCATGTTGCATCCTTAATGAAAAGCAGTACATAGAACAGATTGCTCAAACAATTGGAGGTTTAGCAAAAGCTTTGTGATTCCTGATTTCATCACAGCTCAGGAAAATAGTTAAGCACATACATGAGCCCCACAGCACCTTTTAATTGGGCTCTAATCCAACTCCTTGATTAAGTGCTATTCTGAAAGAAAGATTCTATGGGAAGAACTAAGGTTCTGGAAACAGCAATGGTCTAAAAAATTAGTATTCTGCCCACTAAGCACATTGAATAAACCTTTGTTCTAGCAGTAAGCAGCATTTTTTATGTTTGCTAGGAAATATATCACATCTTAAATCCTTTTAATAAGAAGTCCAAATAGAGATACTGTCATGACAGGTTACTCTGCCCTCCTAATCCTCACAGAACATTCTCTGAACCCTGCATATATGTAAATAATTCACAGAAGAGGTGTCAACAGACAGTGGAAGACACATGACAGTTTTATGGCATACTACAAATAGCATCTTATGGCAACATGTAAGTGCAGAAATATTCAACACCTTTGCTCTCTTCAGGAGCGAATGGCATCTTTGAAATTCCTGTGTTTTCCTCCCTCTTTAGTCCCAAGTCTGTGGTTACGTGAGAGGAATCTGGGATGGGATTATTAGGTAAAGCACTGGTGTAGTGCAAGGGTTGAGGAGCTACTGTGGCATTTAATCTCTTTCTGGAAAATATTTAACAAATTCAGCAGATTGCTTTCCTGTGAATGGGAAACAAAGATTTATTTCTTCCATGGAATTGGTAGGTGAGACTTTTCAAAGCTGAAGAGCTTTGAAAACCTTTTTGTGAAATAGGTCTGCAAGCTCTGTAGATGCATTGACACTGCACAGACTTTGAGATGCCATCACAACAATTCCTTTCATATTTAATAAACCTATCTAATCATGGGTGGTAAAAGCATTGTTAATGGTTTCCAAAATCTACTTTAAAGAATGTGAACCTTCACATTTTTGAAACTGTTGCTCCTCTACCTTCTATTAATGCATACAATTTCCTTGCTGTGTCTTAAAAGATGCAATAAAAAAAAACCTGTAAACCCTTTAAGGGCTGTTCTTCACAGCATAAAATGCAGAAATTGAGATACAAGACTGGTGTCCAAAACCCATGACTTCCCTCTTGTTCAGGACAAGTGGCGACACTAACCAGTAATAAAAAGAAAGAAAATATAAAGACCGAAGCAAATGGAAATATGACCCATTCCAGACAGCAATGATACACCTCTCAAATTTTAAAGCACTCTTAAAACAGTTTCCATGGGAACAGAAATTTGGCATAGTTATGAAGACTGTTGGGAGGCAGCTCTTCCAGGCCAGATGGATAATGTGCAGCAAGGGAATCTAAGAAGGGAAGTCGGCTGTACAATCCTTAAACCCTGATAATGGGTCCAAACAGGCCTGGTCACAGGGCACACTCACACAAAAATGTCATCACCACTGCTAATGGTGACAATGCTGTCAAAAGCAGCTGGAATCACCCCTGATTAGGTGGAATATGAAAGCTGCATGCACCTTTCAGCAGTGCTGTTTTGGGTACAGGGAAGAAAAAAAAACAAAGGAGAGAGTGGCTGTGGCCAGCAAATATGGCAATTAATGCTAAGTTGTTTAAGGGGGAGAAAATATTTGAAATGTTTGGCTCCAAAATACATGCAGCTACGTATTCCAAAGAGGCTCCTGGATGGCTCCAGCCTGAAAAACTGAATTTTCCATTAAGATTTTTTAGGGAAAGCTTCCAATAGAATACAACTTCTATAAAGTACTAATGCAATCCCCCAGTACAAATCAAAAACCCAAAAACTTATTGCACTGGATAGCTGAACCCAATACATCTTTTGTCAGTCATCAGCTTCTTAATTTATTTCCTCCACCCTGAATACCTCTCAACTTCTACAGTCCTTGAGCACCTTATGATGGCTAGCACTCACATGAAGACCTTGCCTGGAATCACTTCCAGCCCACAGCAGAGAGCTCAGCATTAGTGCCTCAGCCCACTGCATGTTAAAGCTGGAATCCTCCTTCTAGCAGCAATGGAAATACAATTTAAATTCCAGCAGCAACAGAAAACTCTATGACTATGCTAGAGGAAGATTTCTTCCTGATTACAATAGCAATCAGCTCTGGAAGTTATGTGAAGATTTATTATGTGCTTAGTTTGTAGATAGTAATTATAACCCCAGAGACCTGGGGTTCCTCAGCCTGATGGGAAAAGCCATCAGTCCTCATTCTCTGATGCTCAGGCACACTCACTTTTATGGATGGGAAGTGAGACACAACAAATCTCAATATTTGCTTCAGGTCTGTTCCACATTTGCATAACAGATGTAAAAGGACCCAGTGATGTTCAATTGGAAAATAATAAAAAGTTGCTGAAAACATTTGGAAAAAACCCTGTGGATTCATGATGCTATATTTAGCACTGAAAGGTTGCTGCGATAATGATAACAGTGAAAATATTGCAAGTTCAAGCAACATAAAAAGAGCTGCACTAAGGCAAGTATCTCTTTTGGAAGAACCAACACAAAAATCCTTCACAACATCAAACATTTAAACAACGTTCTAACACAGCACATACCTATATGACATGATGTGGCTGCTGAATAAGCATTATATCACATCCAGAAGAATAAGAATTACAAGAATAAGGATCGCACTACATCAAATATTATCTTTGATCTAAACAGAACCTGGAAATTTCATAGAGCTCTTGTGCTTCCTTCATCCTGTTAAGATCTGAGGGATCACCCTCACTACCTGCAAGAGGCTTTTGCCCACATATCTGGCTACCAGGATTAGAAAGGTCCCCTTGTTGAGTTCTAAAAGTCTTGTATCCATCATCAACATTTCATAATGAAAATTCAGTTCAAACCTCAGCCATAATGAGGGTACTATCTCTCCATAACATTGTCATTTATTTTGACTGACATTTGGTTTAGGATTCAAACTAGCTGCTGCTTGTCATGTCAGATAATTGTATTTTTCTTCAGCCACCTGAGCACAATTATCTCAGGGAAAAAAAAAACACAAAACAATATAAAAGTCCAAAAGCCATCAACATTCCACGTGTCCCAGAAAAACAGCTCAGGGCATGCAAGCACAGGTTGTGTTATATCACAAATGCCTTTATTTATTATACATAAAGCAGTCTGGACTCTTGTCAGATTAGACAGAATAAGACCTTGGTGAATCAAATCTACTCAGGGCATGTCAGAAATCAGGCAGGCAATTTTATATGCAGCTTTTTTTTTTATGATCCAGTGTGAAAAAAATTAAGAAAAAGAAAAAAGAGGTGTGGATGAATAGGGCCCTTCATGATCTGATAGTCTAATCCAAATTGCTCCTAGATGAGGAATAATTGAACTTTTGAGGACTGGACTCTTGGCTAATGACATTTCTACCTCTCTTAAAAAAAGGGCAGCTATCCCTAGCCCTAAATAAAATGGCCTTTTCAGCCAACTGGAAAAACTTTCCTCTTCGTTATGTTTCATGGCAGTTTAGGCTGTCTACTTTGCTTTATTAACTCGATAAATAACTACTGAAAATTTTGGCATTTTTTCCAATGCAAGGAAATAATACAGGCCAGACACATGAAGAAGGACCATTGTCTGTAATCAGGTGGTGCAATACCTCACATTTTAGGACATTTCCTGCTAAAATAATCTGGATCTGGGAACTGTGAATTTTTCAACCAAAAGTATATAGACAAATCCTCTCTCCAAAATGTGACAGCCATTGCTCAGGATCCTGACTCCAAAGTGTTCTCTTCAGAATAATCATCTTCCTAAAACTACTCTTGGTTTAAGAAGCAGAAGGATCAATCCTTTTATTCTCAAGCAGAGATAGAATCACTGGCAATGCCTGGATAGAACACCGAGTCAGGAGGTGGGAATTGAGGCCTCTTTACCACCTCAGCTTGAGGGAATCTGTGTCCTCCTCTCTTCAGTGCTCAAAGAACGCCCCAATCATCCATTTGAACATGGATGCAGCAAGACAGCTCTGTGTGAGCAGTGCATGGCCACCATCTGCTGAAGAGAAATGCAGTCCCATGTGTGCTTTGCTCCTCCAGCCCTGACCTCTTCTTGTCTGGGTTCACTTCCAGAGCTCCCATGGCTCTGTGGAACTATAAAAAGCAGGGAAGGAAGAGAAATGAACCACGAGATTCTCCACTCTTTCCTTGGGGAAAAAAGAAAAAAAATAATGGGAGTTCCAACATATGTGGACAAAGTGTGTGTTGGGTAGAAGCCATAAGTTTGTTTCAAATTTGGGTTTCACCAAGGATGTGTGGTCCTGTGGCTGTTTCACAAAATTCCTGTTGAAATCTTAAACGAGAGCTGGAATGTGAGTGCAGAGCAAATTTTCAAATAACACTGAACTGTTGTTATGTTGGGTGAAACGAAATGTCTGGCATCCATTTGAAATGGAGATCAGTTTCCTGACTCTCACAGGCAGTTTTAAAATCTTTTCCCAGTATGATCCATAGTACTAGCTCAAAAACCCAAACTGGAGATATAATTAGTTTTGGGTGACATGTGCTCCATTACAAACACTTCCAGAAAAATAAAATGCGATACAACCTTTCAAGGTAACACAAAGGAAATGTTTTGCTCTCACTTTTTAAAGAATGCTGTAAAAAAAAAATTATCTCAACTGGCTTAAATTGGCAGAAGCAGAGGCAAGGCAGTTATGCTGATTGACAGCACCTGAGCACCATGTCTTGGATATTAAAATTTAGTGGTAGTGGTTGGAGAGACAAAAACAAAGGGAAAAAACCCAATTAAATATGTATTTTCAAAACATTACCAATTGATATTAGCATATAATTTATTTTGTTGATCTTCTGCACATTGTGGTTATAAACCAGGTTAAGTTCATGCATTATACAGAGCTAGATGTGTGGAAAAACCTAAAGGCATGTTTGGGAAGGAGCTGAGGTTTCTTTTTAAGCTATTGTTAGGTTTTGAAGAATCCACGTTGTATTTTCTTGCATCTTTTTTCAGTAGAATCATTTATAAATGTCATCAGGTTACCAGACCATATTACATTGTCTTTTTGATAATGAAACTACAGCATGCTGGGAAATGCCCAATAACAGATTAGCTCTCAGGGCTGATGATTATACCACTAACAAAAACCCTCCCTACATATCAATTAAAGATATTAAAAGACTCTCTGCATAATGTGTTACTGAATGCAATATCCTGTGCTGCTTACAGCCTTCAAACACCACCACCTAGGCAGGAATCATGTTTTCAGATAATCACTGCAGAAAATTCTAAAGAGCCCTTGGTGTTTTTTTGGGTACACTGGCAGCTACAGACCTGTGGAGAAAAGCTGACAACACTCCTAGCTGAATTCTCAGTTCTTGTATTAACCTCCCTGCCCCCCTGTTCCACAGAACTCAGCCCCTTGGGTCAAATCCCAGCACAGATGCTTGGGACTGCAGGCAGCTTCCAGCTCGTGTGCTGCTGAGAGCTCCTCAGATGCTGCACAACGTGGAGACAGAGAGGGAGGCAGGAAGAAAGAAAGGAAAGAAGGAAGAAAATAAAACAAGCACACACCAGGTAAAAACTCTGTGTTTTTTAAGGTTGAAGTAACTTAAATCGATTACACATCAGGTAGAGATGCCTGTAAAATTCACAATTCCAAACAAACATGATTAAAGTAGTTTTAACTAAATCCATCTGGGAAATTAGCAATTAACCACTTGCCAGTCTATAAAGTCAACTTAATATGGACTACAATGAGTAAATACTCTGGAAAATTAAACCTGGATAGGTAGGAAAGGGCTCATCTTCAGGCCTATGTATTTTGATAATAAATTTCAGTAATATTCTTTCTTTAGTTGAAACCTCCAATGGCCTGCAAGATTTCTATAATATATTTCTGCCTTAACAACAGTACTTGGGATTTAATTTGCATTTATTAATAATTTATTTCTCCCAAACTGTACCTATAAATTTTAAGCTGGAGAAAGGAACGAAGACATAGAATGATTCATTAATGAAAGAAAAAGCCTGCTTTCTTCTGTGGGCACAAAAAGACTGCCCTGCTCCTTCTGCCCACCCTGGTAAGGGTGCCAGCACAGCCCAGTGTGACAGCATGCTGTGAGCTGTACCCTGAGAGGGTGAGACAGCAGCTTGCCATCCCCTGGAGAACAATGAATACTGTCCTGATAAATATATCCAGGCACAGGCTGCCTTCTGAAAAACAGGCAAGAGGAATGCTGTGAGAAAGGCTTTGTTATTGCTGGTTTTAATATTTTTAATACCACAGTGTTCCAAGCTGGCTGCATTATCTCAGCAGGATCATTGGAATACCTGATATCAATAGTCACTTGTATTCTAGCTAAAAAGAGTCAGAGTCAACTGCACTCACAGAAAAACAAACCTAGGAAGTCAAGCAAAAAGGAAACTCCAGCATGTGATGCACAGTTCCTGTGAGACCACCTGGCAAAGGAAAAGGAAAGCAGGGAATTCACCACCTCATCAAATACTCATTGCATATTCACATAAGGGAAAGTGTCTCTAAAACAGGCAGATCTTCACTGACACCAAACTCTGGTACCAGAAACACTCCAGTGCTGGAATATGTTTGCCTCATCCCTCTTCATGATGGCTCCTATTTGTTATGTTTGGCTGTCTTGCTATCAGGTTTAAACCTTGTAGTGCTGCTGAAGATGAAACTAAAACAAGCTAAAGTGAGAATTTAGTGCCAGAGCTTTGTAGGATCTTGGCCACATCCTGACACACATGGGGCTGGACTATCTGTAACCCTCTTTACTAGAGAGCCTTGTCCAAAGTGGGGGAGCAAGGGCTAGGTACACAAATCCAGCTTCTCAATGCTTCCCTGTCAGAAATGATGGTAATACATCTCATGTTAATAGTGCTGGTACATGATGGTATGATCCAGCCTCTTGCATAGTCTTCTTTCAAATCTTATCCCTGCTGAGCTGCTGCAATGTTTTCCTGACATACAGATAGAGAAATATCTGATTAAGAGGTCCAAAGATATGACAAGCCAAAAGTCTGTTCAGAGAAAGGAAGAAAAAAAATGAAAACAACAAAACAACCCAAACTCTCACCAAAAAAAAACAAACAACAAAACAAACCACAAAAAACCCGCCTAAAAATACCCACCCAAAAAACCCCCAACAACACACCAAAAAAACCCCAACCAACCAAAAACACCACCAAAACAACCAAAAAAAATCAACAAAAAAAAACTAAAAGGAAAAAAAAAAAAGAAACCAAAACCCAAGAAAACTAACCACACCACCACCACCTTTGGAACAAGCTGGTTTCTGAAATATGCACCCACAAGAAAGCCAGTTTCTAAGTCTGGTCTAAGTTCACCACACCAAAGATACGGATGGCTTAGAGTCTGTAGAGTAATTCCAGCTCCTCTGCCCTAAGCCCTCTGAACAATGGTCCCTGAGAACGAATCTGCCCTGCCCTGGCCAGGGGGCACTGGGAAAAGCAGTGCACACTAACTTGCAGCTAACCACCTCTAACCACAGCTTTGGTGTCTGGCAGACTCTTCTCACAGCATGCCTTTCACATACTTGTGTCCTATACCCACTGCTAGAACATTCTACATCAATATGAAACAATTATTTTATTTCCAAATTATGTTTCCAATTTAAAAAAAATCTTAAAGGTTGTGTTTTGGTTTTATTTTTTAAGAAATGGATATGCATAGAAGAAAGATGTAAGAAGGCAATGTCCCATGTCCCTCATTCCCTTCTTTCCCCTTGCCTTGAAAATGAAAAAGTGTTAAAAGCCTTTTACAATTGAATGTATTTTTCATGTCATATGAGACCCCTAAAAGGCAGGAGAAGAAAACCATGTAATTTTCCTCCTTCATTTTCCACATAACGTAGATAGATATCCCTGTGTTTAAATGTTGCATCTACTG
Source organism: Irena cyanogastra (assembly GCA_013397155.1). Classification (NCBI taxonomy): domain Eukaryota; kingdom Metazoa; phylum Chordata; class Aves; order Passeriformes; family Irenidae; genus Irena; species Irena cyanogastra. Next base: position 435,168 of record VWZV01006363.1, on the reverse strand, counting down.
AGGAGGTATTTCATATCAAGGGAACAGGGGAAAAAAAAAAAGACCTTACCTTTTCAAAGACTAAATCAATTATATTAATGTAAATATTTCTGCCATATATTATAATGGGGCATAAACAAAATAAAGAGGACAGGCACAAAAACCAGTAAAGCAGAACATACATCTACCCAGAGACATATCTGATATAATATCTGATATTGGGAGAATACAGCTCTAGACCAGCAGTGAAATTGATTGAGTGATGTTATCTGAATCCAGGATTAGCAAAAGGGGAAAGAAAATGAGGAAATATAGGGGAATGACCCACAGTATCTATCTTGTGGGTCACCAATGCCATCAATCATCTCTGCTATGATTACACATTGCTGGAGAGAAATTGGGCTGAAATGTTAATGATCTCATGATTTACATTCTGCCAGAATCCTTTCACTTTCCTGTGCAGCCTCAGAAATAGCTCACGAGCTCCAGAGTTCAGAAAAAGCAGGATGAGGGGAAATCACAATCATATTTCATAACTCAGGTCGTTAATGTTTGTTCCTGTGGCAGTAGCAAAAGAGGCTTCCTCTGCTGAGTGCACTATAATAACTGCTCAAATGTTTCAAGGACTTCAAATGTCTTGGGGTTGTCATTCCAGTTCCTTCCAGAACATAAAAACTATCACAGTAGTCAAGTTTTGGGGGTTGCTTGTTTTTTTAAGGGAAAAAAAAAAACCAAAACAAGCAATCCACCCAAAAAACTCCAAACCAAAATAAAAGTTGTCCTACAAGGATAATGTTAAGTTTAGACAATCAAATTAATTTTAGGTTGTAAAACAGAATAATATTATTTTCTATTCTAGTCAAACAAGGTATTAAATTATTTCTAATTACCTGAATTACACAATTATTTTTAATTAACTCTGACTCCAAGAACTATTGAACTACAACCAGGACTGTTGAAATCCATCAAAAAACCCTCTACTAGGACAGCTTCTCTCTAGGAGCACAGTCCTTCACACAGATTTTTTTTCCCATCTATGTCAACTGCCGAAATTTAATTTAATTTTGAAAAAAAACCCAAAAACCCACAAAAATATCCTAACTAAACCAAAACATTTAAAATAGCAGGCTGTTTCTTTTTTCCTTGCTGAAAGGAGTAGATTATTTATTATCATAACTTATTTTGGGATATGTACCATGTCCCAACATCCACATTTATGAGACACCAGTTTTGCTGCTGAGCAACAAGGGGAGCTCATTCAGTGTGCTAAGTAGAGGAACAGCTCTTTTGTGTAGTATGTGTCATACCTGGAATAATTTTTCCTGAATATTTGAAAAAGGAACCCCCAGTAGTTTTTCCTTCCAAGAGTGCCATCTTGGGTTACAGAGAATCACCTCGGGAAGGTGAGCACAACAGTGAGAAAGATGGATTGGGAAAAGGCAGAGACAGAACAAGGAAAAAGAGGGATGGGGAGCAGCACAGGGAATAGCACAAGAGGCAAAGCAACGTGGGGGAAACTGCAGCACAAAGTATAGGAAGGAAAAGAACATACTAAGGAACTTCAGATTGGATTAAAATACAGAATAATGAGGGAAGAAAAGAACATCAGCATCTGGAGAATGGAAGAGGGCAAAAAATAAGCTAGGGATTAAAACTAGAAGTAGGAAGGAATAATGGAAGACATTTTGTAAGTTCTCTCTCCTGCTTTTCCTCATTTGGGATGGGAACATAATTGTCTTAGAACTCTGGAAAACCCAGCAAAATCTGTATCCCTCACCATCACTAAAGATTTCCCATTAAATGTGTATTCTAATAGATTTTAATATCTTCTAAAACAGCAAATTTCTTCTTACATCTCATAACTGAGGCCAGCAGCTGGTCGAGACTAATTTCCCACAGATGCTGAAAGTGTTTCCCCACTTAACTTCTTTCACCTACCCCTTTTCTTCTCCAGTGCAACCAGTGAAGTCACTGAACCCAAAAATAACGTTCCACATTTGGAGAGCAGTCCCTCAGAGGCTCTTTATCACAAGGGAAAATATAATGAACAAAGTTTCCATGTGCAGCAGGAAGTCAAATAGAAAGCATGTGTCTTTGCCACTTCTTGAAAGAAAGGCAGAAAATATACTTGAGGCTTTCTAGATGGTTCTAATACCACATGTAAAAAATATAAATAAAAACCTGGTTGGTAATTTTGATCAGAAACAGATTCTCAGGCCAGTCTATGTTAATGAGGAAAGTCTAAAAATGCTGGATGCATTTGATATACTTTAATAAATACTAAAACAAAGAAATTGGTAAAAGTTATTTTAGAAACCATATTTCTGTTGAAGCAAGGAAAAATAAATAAATAAAAACCAATCAAACAAAAAACCAAACAAAAGAAGCCAATCTGAAGGCATATACAGTCATGAATCACCTGCTTTATTTAAAAACAGAATTTACTCAACTAAAAATACCGAGTCTCTTTCACATTGATTAATCAACATTTTCCAACAGAACTACACACTAGAAAAATAAATAGAAATGATGGCGAGGCATTTATGCCTCCCAGTGTGTCTATAATTACCTAAGTGTTCATAATTTTCCTTCTTACAATTTCACACACGTTATTCTGAATATCCCTGTGAAATCTTAATTTAGGTTCCACTCCTTGTCAAGTGGATTGGTAAATGCACACAACTCTGTATACAAAGCAGAGACAGCACTTTGCATGTACACACAAAATGCTCGCAGGCCTGTGAAAGTGCACACAAGAAATGGCAAAAATCAGAGTTACTGTGTATTTGCCTTTACTTAAAAGCAGTTTTATTAATTAAAAAATAGATATTTTAAAATAACTAGTGCTCAACATAGCTAGCAGTAACACTTGGAGCATGGGAGAAGTGGGTGTAGATTGATATTAGATCACTTCATAGTTTATGTACAAAAAAAAGACAGCATGGGATAAGACTGAATTAATCACTGTCTTTTAAACTAGGATTTATTATCCTTTTTGACTTACCTGGGAAAAAACACATTTTAAGTGTTACTGCCTTGGTATTAGACAAAGCGATAGTCTTTTGTTTCCCCCTCATTTTCCTTTTAACTTGATACACAAACAGCTGTCAAATACTGAAATAGCATAGTGAAACCAGCCCTGGTGGAGACAGACAAAAATGCTGCAGAAAGTCTTAGAAAACTGGCCAGTAAATATGTCTGTACTGAGGAAATGCATTTGGCCAGGCTTTTAGGCAGCTAATTATTTGCATTAGGTGGATTGCTGTAGCTCACACTGAGAGCAGGGGTGTTGATTCTGCAAGACTGAGTTGCTCTGTGGAGCAGTAGCAGGAATTACTTGCTTTTCTCACTTAACTCACATCCACCTACTACAAACCATGCAGATATTGCTAATTAATAAGTTGATCAGTGACCATAGAGTGGTAAAAATTCTCTCTCATATTCCCACAAAACAGAACTGTAAGCCAAATTATAATTCTTGGTATAAAGTGAAGGTATCAATCACATCAGCACACAACTTCTGAAAGGAGATGAGTCACCAAGCAGGAAAATCCACCAAAATGGGTAATTAATGGAAAGCTCTTGAAGGGTTTGATCACTGCTGGTTGCAGCCTGTGCCTTACTGTGCTGGCAGCTCCTCCCCAGGAATGTGGAGCAGAAAGGGAAGAAAAGGAACAAGAATGGGGTTAGGAGACCTGGTTTGAGCTGCATCTTCAGAAAAGACACGGAGATGACTCATTGCAGGGTGTCAACACAACATAATGTCACTGATCTGTTTTCTCTTGGGAAAACAGCCCTGATGGCTGTGTGGGGAGCAGAAACCTTTGCAGCAAGGACCCCTGAGCAGACACGGTGGGGCAGGTGCTGTACACAGCAATACGTGATGGAGAGATTTCCACAACCTGCACATTGGTGTGTGGTGCTTCCACAACTCCCTGAACAAAACATTGCTTTAGCAGTGATTTATCATAAAAGAAATAGATCTAATGCTTATGGTATTAACTGTGGTTGCCAGATAACCCAAGCTGAAAGAAAAAGAAAAAAAGCTGATTTCTGTACCCCTAGTGCAGACTTCTAGGATTTTATGCAATGGTGCCTATTCCGCCCAAGGTCATGTTTCAGCTAAAATTTACTAACACATCATTTGCTAAAATGCATAATAAAAAGCAAATGCTCACTGGACTGGAATACATTAGACTTCACCAAGTATCTCTTTCAGTTTACCCATAACAAAGATTAAATACTGATTTAGTGTTACATTATTTAAAGTTATTCCAGTGTCTTGCACTCACCAGATGCAGTTGTTAACTTACTACAAACTTGTCACAATGTCAGTCCAAGTAGAATTTTGCAGCAAAAGGTAGCCTCTTATCTAAGTATTTACTATGAATACAAACACAAAAATTTGCATTTCTGTCAGTACAACCAATGAATTCACAACTTGCAAGTCGCCAGCAAGGCAATGCAAAGACTGTCAAAGCAAAGACAGGAATCATTGAGTTAAATACTCTTTTTTTTTCTTTTTCTCCTCTGTTTGTTTTCTTAGTGATCAGGCTTGAGAGTGGTGGTAGGGGTTTCTTTCCCTGCCTGCCTGTGGCAGAAGTCAGCAGGGAGGAGGGACTAAGCTGGTCTCACAACAGGCAGCATAGCAGATATTATGGAAAAGATTCAGCAAGCAATGAGAAACTGCTGAACACTTGACTTTTTTGTACTTTGATTTGAATTATGCAACCTGGGCTGAATTCTGTAAACCCTGTAGTCACTCCTTGCAACGAATGCACAGTTAGGAATGGATTCAGAGCTCACAGAAATGAATTCAGTGTCTTGCAGTACCTGTTTTACCTGTGCTGCAGTAAGGAATATAAAGATGTATTATCATATTTCTGTAAGGAATAAGAACTCCTCCATCTGAAAAACTTTCACTGCCTAAAAGCAGCTTGGAGTATCATCCTTTTATAATTGTTGTCACAATTCTGTAAGGGATAAAAATTAGCCAGTACATAAGTTTTCAGGAACATTTTAAAAAATGATGAAACATTTTCTGCAAAATTTTGAAATGTACAAACCAGCAGGCATTGAAGAAATTCATAGCAAACAAATCCACAGATAAGTCTGAACTGGACTGGCTCAAATTTTCTGTGGAATTAGGTGATGCTGACCACGATTCTTTTCCATGTTCAGTGAAATTACTTGTAAAATAATTAATATTACCTTTATCTTTCTTGAAGTGCTTGTGTGACAATTTCCTAACTATGTTTCCAGCTATTACCCTTCAAAGAGCTTTTATTTGATTATGCTGACATAAAGGTAAGCTGGTAGTGCTTTCCCCTCTGCCAGGATTTTAATCAGGATGAGCAACAAGTGGAGCAAATCTGTGTGATCTCACTCCATTACCCCTTTAACTCCAGGGATTGTCTCTCCACAGAGACACAGGAGAACATCCCAACACTGCCAGTATTGCCCTTCCCACTGTGCTCAGGGGAGATCACCACTGAATGGAAGTGCTTGGTGCAAAAACAAGGCTCAGAAAAAGCTCCTCTCCCACTCAGTGGGTTAAACACAAACATTGGCCCTCCTTTGGTCTTTTTATTCAATAATACCAAATAATAAAAACTTTGGTTTAGGCCTGTGGCTGAGGAAGAGTGGTTCTGTGTTAGTGTAGTGTCTGGAACCAACAGCCAGTGGTGCTGCTGGGCTGTCCCTGGGAAACATTTCATTGTTCTACCAAGTGCTGACTGCCTGTTCAGTCCATCCAGGTCAAGGCTGTTAAAAGATTGTTAAACTATAAATGTGACAGCTTAGGAAATTCTGCATAGGCACAGGTGTTAATCTGAGACAAACTTCATTACTGCCTTTGGGGTAAAGGAGCACACAGAGAATGGCTAAAAAACCAACCAAAAACATAACATAAAACTCATGAAGGTTCTTGAAGGTTCCTACAGAACCCAGCTCAGTAACAGTCCATAAGGACAGACAGAAAACTCTTCTGTTGCTCAACAAAATTCTGGGAAAGCAGCCTGCCCTCATTTTTGTTTCAGAGTTTCAGAGAATGCAGCATAGAGCTTTGCCATGTGTCAGATGCCCAGATACATCTCCTGAGTTAGATGATTCAATTAAATGCACTGAGAATAGCAGCCATCTTGAAGAATTCTCATATATATATATATATGTATAAAAGAGAATATGGTATAAGGTTTCTACTGAAGTAAGACTTAATCATGCCAGCCATCTACTCATTCTATTAGAGCTTTTGCATCTAACAAAACTGATAAGACTTTTATTAGATTTATTGTAGGTAAGCAGTAACTGATGGACTGAACCTGAAGTTTTGTCCTTGAACTCAGTTCACAGCACAATGTCATAAAGAAAAATTTACAACAAAAAGAACCAAAAACCAAATCAAGATCAATTATTGTAATTTTATACTGCAAATACTTGGTTAAGCCTTCTTGCTGTCTTTCATATCTCCCTCCTCCTGCAACTCTTTCCTAATGTTTTCTTAGCGTAAATCATCTGTTGCTAAAAGGAATTTTTGTTACTAACAACAAATTGAAAAATAATTAACACTTTATATTTTGTAACCTACATTATTCCCTTCACATTTGAGCCCACTGTTCCTGAGGTACAGCTGTAAATACTGCCAAGGTTTGTGATAGAAATATTTCAAGAAAAAAAGAAGGAGGGAGCATGGTTAGGTGATGCATGGCACGGAAATCAACATTATAAATACTTTAATTTTACTCCTTTCTATAAAACAACAGTGCTAGTAATACTTCTTGAATCATTTAGCTTGTATTGTAACAGAACCTGCAGACTAAAATAATGACCCTGCAAATATTATATGATTTTGCATTCTTCTCTATTGTATTCAGTGGTACTACATCATGCTACAGAATAATTTTAATAATTTTATCTTTTTTGAGTTAATTGTTAAACCACTTATTTCTACTTCTAAATAAGGAACATAGTGGGACAGGCTATAAACAGCAGCTCTAGGTGAAGCCCAAGTAGCACAGGGGTGATATGCAGTAGATATTTCAGGGCACAGCAGGATTAGAGTGACAGAAACCCAGAATCAACAGGAAAGATCCTAACTGACACAGGATTACTGCCCCAGTCAGAGAAGGTTTGTTTACTGGTTTAACTGCTGGATGTATAATTTCTATAATTAGAGTCTGATCAGCTAAGCAACATTGCAATGCAGCTTCAACACCCTAAAGAAATTTTGGACAGGCTATTAAAGAATGATTTATGAAGCAAGCTTTTGTTCAACCAAGTGATTAGAATTTAATAGTGTTGCCTACTAAGTGTTGAACTGGACATAACCAAGCTAATGAACAATAAACAAGCTGGAAAAAAATAGAAAAAAAAGAGAAAAGCATTTCAATATTTTCTGTGCCACAGCAGTAAAGAGCAGCATCATGTTAAAGTAAACAAAAAATTTTAGCCTTCCATTTTAGGCAATATCTCACCTAAAATGTTGTGCTGAACTGCTGATAATTTTTTTTTTATTTGAAAAAAAATAAGAGCTTCAGAAGGTTACCTAGCAAAACTCATCTTGGTTTCTGTGAGAAAGGCAGCAAAAAAAAGTGGTAAAGGGAAACACTTCAAATGTTATACTTTGGGGGACTTTTTGAAATCATTTTTGGAAAAACAGAGACAAGGGAAACAGGGGTAAAATATTTGAGGCATCTTAGTGCTAAGTTTTTTCCTCCCTAAGCAAGTTTTCTTACCAAGCAGCATCATGTCAATTGTCAGACAAGTCCAAGACCTGACTCCCATTAACTTTAATGAGAGTCAGATTGTGTTTGCAGGTTATTTGACCATTGGTACACATTTCTGTTGGGAAGCAGACTGTTATTCATCCAGCCATCATAACAAGGAATGACAGGAAGCCCATTCAGTGCCTTTCTGATGGTTTTGTTTCAAAACAACCAGGCACGTAACAAAAGGGAAATGATGGGTGTGGAAGGAATATAAACTCGACAGAAAGAGGCCCTGCTCACTGACAGATGGATTTCGAGTGCAGATCTTAGTTGAAAAACAATGGGCACAACTGCAAATTAACAGCTACTTCACCCACTTGCAGCATTATAGGATGTTTCCAGAGCACTGGGTGTGCAGGTGAGTAATCAGCAATATGCCAAGAAACAAAGCAAGCACTGATGTTTGTGCAGCAGCTTTGGGAACAGCCCCCACTGAATCCCACCAAACAGCTCCTTACAAGTATGGGCAGGTACCTGGATCATTCCAACACTCGGAGCACAATAAAGTTCTTGGAGTGCCAGTGAAACAAACAAAAAAACCCAAAACCCAAACTACCACCAAAAACAAACCAGCCAATCAACAACAAAAAAAAAAAAAAAAAAAAACAAAACCAAAAAACCCCCAAAAGATACACACAATAAGGATGCAATGTTGGGAAATCCAGGGGATAATAGGGAAATATTATTCCATAGAGAAAAGCTGTCTCTACACTTTTCTGAGACTACGTCATGTGGTTCACCCTAGCAATTGTCATGATTTCCTGCTCTCAGAATTCTCTCATTTCTTGTGCAAGACAAAGGAAGGATTGAACATGATTAGCCAAGCTGGGCTAAGAAAATCATTCTACTTCATAAAATTGCTTGAAAATGGGTATGAGAGGAGGAAAGAGAAGCTGGCAATATTTGTGCTGACAGAGATCAATGAAATATGACATTTGTGATGCTAAAATGCACAAACACTGCACAGGAAAATAGAAGTTGATAAGATGACCTTGATGGATGTGTTGGACAGAATTAGAGTTTTTAAGGGCAATTTGAGAGAAACAGAGAGGGATGATGTTTTTAAGAAAGTCGAAGTTTAAAAAAGGGATCAGTATCCAAACTGAAGATGAAGGAGCCTCTGAACAAAAAGAGTTATAGAATAAACAGTTGTGATGGTCAGACATGCTGGGGACTCAAAGAAAAGGAAGAAGAAATGCTGGTTTGAAACTTTTGCAGCAGTTCAGATAATTAGATTGATGGAAAGAAAACAATAGTGTACTGTGGCCCAGTTTCAAGAATGCCTGTGGAAAATTCAGCTGACTCATGAGGAGAGGAAACTGGAGAAGAGAAGGGAATCAAACAGAGCCCAGCAAGGAGAGAAACATGAGCCAAATAAACACTACTTGTAGTATCTGCAATACACCAATGAGCAAACACCAGATCCATGTTTTTCCATGCCTGAGGCATGCCTGAGGTTGCTGTCCCAGAGGGAGGAGTCCAGGCTATCAGCTCCTGTAGGAATCACAGTGGGATATAACTGAAGGCTGATTCTCAGCCAATTGTTTGATGCTCAGATAATCTTGTATTTTACACCCAGAACATTTCTAGGAAGAAATGTGCCACACAGTGCTCAAAGTATGGCAGGTCCTCTGTAAGGAAGAAGAGATTCTATATTCAGGTAACTAAACTTGATAATAACACAGAAGGAAATGAATCAAGTCTTTTTAAGGGAGGTAATGACATAACCTGCTATTGTGATCACAAGTGTGCAGATGAAAAATGTTGGTAACGACCTTCAGGGAACCTAAAACTGATGAACTGATCCTAGAACCCTTCCATGAACTGCCTTTTAGAAGTTGGAATTAATTGTTGACTTCACAGACAGCAATGTAATTTTTAACCCAGCACCACTGCAGGTTAAATAAAACCATGCAACTCCTGTCTTTATTTCATCAGCATCAAATGAAATACAATTATCCCTCTTATGGGAGCCTTTGAATATCTCTTAACATAAATTAAAATCTCCATTTATGCAAAACCCAACAATATCAACTAAAAAGGGACACTGTGATTATGCACACCAATTCTAACCCAGGTACATAAACTAGGGGCACATTTCCTGGCACAATCATCTGACACACAAATCTTTGCTGTGGTCACAGGAATTAGGAGATGATAGATGCCTCAGATCTGCTTGTGTCACTCCCTATTCTACTGTGACAGGCTCCTCTATCAGGTAGGGATGCTGGGGGAAGCAAGGTGACAACAAGTACTTCTTCTGTAAAGCTCCTTTGAAAACATTGACCTGAGTTTTCATGATCTCTGCCGTTCCCCAGGTCTAAATGGGAAACACAACTTCAGTTGCAGAGTGGCTTTCATTATATTTTTCTTAGTGACCACTTCTAGTGTATGGAAAGGCTCCATATACAGCCTCAAATCTATGAGTAAACAACAAAATTAAATAAAGGATTCACTTTTGTTCAAAAACATCAAGTAAAACACTTTGAGTTGTATTCATACAGATAAGGATTGCAGGCTTCTCTCTAAATTGTGTGAAATGTATAAGTGCCAGACTGCATTAAAACCTCTTGGTCTACATTATGTTTTAAAACAATAGGCCATAAAACCCCCACAATTTTCATTTAAAAAGTCTTAATTTTCTGAAACAAAAAGATGAAATAGAATAAAATTCAAATGATGAAAGATATTATTTACAATAATAAAGGGAGTAGATTGAATATTTGTCTTCTCTATGAGGAGGAAAAAAATTGGAAAGACCAGTACTACTCTGCAACCCTTTAAGGAGCGGCTGAGCTGGGCAGCATTAACTTTTTCTGGTGTTACTGCAGCAGTCCTTGAACATTCCCAGCAGTGCCATGACAGGGCTAGAGAGAGAATTTTTAATGACTGTACAACCAGAAATGTCTTGCATGATCTACATCCTAATTGCTCCTGCTCCCAAAGAACAGAACATCAAGTTTTACAATACACAGCAGGGGACTAAAGACTCTCTTTAGAAAACTTATGATGTAAATATAGGACAACAAGGACTTGGAAACTCATTCATACAATTGCCTTTCACAGTAACACTTCTGCTTCAGTTGCAAGAACACTCATTTACAGAACTAAATTGGTATGTTTCCCTTTACACCACCTCTCCCTTAAGTTAAAGACTTTGTCTCAAAAATCTTGGAGCTGTATGCTGCTTCCTGCTGCATGTGATAATCCTGACATAACAAAATCTCTCTTGTGGATTTCATTGAGTTTCAATAAAGCCTGTTTACATTAATCCACTTTCTCCTGTTCCGGGTTGGAATGTCATTATTTTTAGACTAGTTTGTCAAATCTTTTTTGATAGGTAATATAAATTTATGTCTTCATTATATCTATATACAGCATTATTTAGGCTGCATTAATTCCCTCAAAGTCAAATCTTACTTTGTTTATGAGATTATTTGCATTGATTTCAGAGGCTTAGGACAGAAAAATACCTGCACTTAATGGAACAATTGTACCAGTCCCACTCTGTCCACAGAGGATGTATCAATTGTACAGACATCTGCCCTCACTCCCACACCCTGTCTTTCCCCTCTTCCCCACTTTGGTAACTGAATTAGCTGTGCTGCTCTTCAGATAAGTGCTTGTTTTTCAAATAACTGTTTAGTCTCTGACTCTTCCTCAAGGCTGATTTTATCTTTTTTCTTAATTTGTATCAAGCTGAACTTTACCTGACCTCACATCTACAGTGATTGAAGCCTTTATAAACTGAGTATGATGTCTAATTTTTTCTTATTTTAAAGGGTTTATTCTTGTAAAAGATACTTAAGTGAAAGTTACAAGCCTCAGACAATCTCTTCCAGGCCAGTAGCTCGCTGGATGTTATTCTGAATGCTTGCTGGGATGCAAGAGCAAGCAGCAGCTGAGATGCAATACCCTCAGACACAAATAAATCCCTGTATTTCACCCATCATCCTGGTGGGCTGGGAGTCAGCACCATGTAGCCCTCTACACCTTTCTGCAGGTGCAACTACCCAGAAGGTTTGAAAAACTTCTGTCTTCCCCCCAAAGGCTAAAATCTCCTCTTTTACCCATTCAAAGCTTCAGATGCAGTGGAGCAACAGGAGCCAGAATGTGACACAGACAGGAAACAGGAGGGATGGAGAATATTGATATCCCCAGTCATGCCAAGAATCTAGAAATAACCAGGAAGTATTTCTAGCTGACCATTCAAAGTGACTCACAAAAAACATCATCCCCAACATTTGTTTTTCATTTTAAGGCATCACTTTGAACTGGAAGACATCTGCCATTGATTTAAAAATAATTTATTTGAATTCTACATTGTTTACTTCCTGTTATAAGCAAGAGGAAAAACTAAAAAATATATTAAAAAAAATTAAAATTTTTTTGATGCAGTAAATCTACCTGATGAAAAGAAAGATTTTTCCTGGTAGTTCCTGAACACTCCTGGAAGACAGGATCCACGTAAAGTTTTGGATAATTTACTTTACAATTTGTTTTTTTGCTTTGTGTTTTTTCCTCCAAGGTCTTATATTAGCTATTTTATGTTAGGTGTCTTTGAAGACATCTCAAATCATGAATTGAAAAGAAAAACCTGTTCACGATGCCAAAGGACAAACAAAAGACTACATCATTTATCACACTTTCATTAATAGGGGCATGCCATCATCTGGAAGTTTATTTCTCTTGCAGGAGCACTGAGAGATCCATTAAAGGTGATGCACCAACTCTGCCTTTTCTGGAACATAAAAACTTTGATCCAAATGAAAAGCACACAGCAGCTGCCACTCCAAAAGACAGTGGCAGTATTTCAATTCATAGTGCCAGATTCCACTGGCTTAGCTGAGGAAAACAGTGAAGAAAAGGCAGGCAGGAGTTTTCCTCAGAATGCCCTGAACAACAGAGTATTAAAAAAAAATTAGGAGAATGGGGTCACTGAGAAGAACTGACCAACACCACAAAGGCCAGAAGAACTGGCCAAAGTGCACCAAGCTGGGTAAAACCACTTGCACACCCTCACACATGTACCTGCTCTTGAATTCTGTGTGGAACCTCCCATTCCAGAGGTGTTTATCTCAATTCTACACCATTCCACAGAGCAAGCCTGCCTGTACAAACTGCAGACAAACACACTCCCTCCTTTTCTAATGATAAAGCCTGCATTACCTGAAAGAGGAATCCAGTCAGGGATGTCAATTTTAGAATTTTTAAAATAGTCTTTCATGGGGAAAAAACACAATTCCCGTTTCTACTTCCTGATGGAGTCTCTTTGAACAGATGAAAAGGAGAACTGTGTATATTCCTTGGGTGGGTTCTAATTCAGTTACATAACCTAATTTGGTTTCCCAGCAATATGCTCTCTGAAATACTGAAACAAGTTTTTAAGCAATATTTGTCGAGGATCTAGATTTAATATGCGTTAGCTGAACCAAATTAATTTACTCTTGAGTGTAAAATAACAAACACCAGTGTAAAATAATTAATCCCGTACTTATTTTAAAATATGGAAATTACTTATCCTGGATTTACCAGTGCAGTAATTCCATGTTAATAAAATATAAGTAACTAGCTTGCTTTAACTATAATTTTTAAATACTAATTAAAGACGGTATTTAACCACATCAGAACATCCCTCAAAAATAATACGTATTTATAATAAAATGAATCACTGAAAAATAGGGGAAAATAAAAACAAACTACCATATAGAAAAATCCAGCTACATACTCCTTAATGTACTGTTTTCCTGTTTTGTTTGGGAATATTTTTTAGCAGAAGTTACCACTTTTCAAATAGGATTACACCAGCAAGGCTTAGTTTGAGATGTACTTTAGCTCATAAGCCTTTTGCTGACTCAAATTTTTTGGTTCCATGGAATAGTCCTACTTATGAATTCCCATTTCAGAGTCTGGAACCTTGAAGGTTCTTGACAAACATGACATTTAATGCCAAGAAGACTTAATTTACAAAATAATTTTCCATTCCAGTTGGAAGGATTTCACTCATGTCCTCACAAAATATAAATGATCTCTGACAAACTTGTTTCTTCTTTAAGCCCATAAAACCAGACACATTCAAGGTACTTTGGCACAGAGAATGTTAAATGAGATATTTTTACAGGAACATTTCTCATCTTATGAGGTCTAAACATACAGTACAAAACTGCAAGTACTATTCCTTTTTTAACTGAAAGAAAAAAAGTACCAAAATCCAGTTTCTTCAGTTCTTGGCTCAGCTTTCCAGAATCAGAGGATGACTGTGGTTTCTCAAGGCTGTGGCATCTTTTTTTACAACAATATCCAGGTGCCACTAAACTTACTGATGGGGCTTGACTTCACAAGTCAGAGGCATTTCAAACTGGAACTCACAATGTACTGATGGGAAAATTGATCATTTGTAAAGCCAAAGTTAATTTTTTATCTATCAACATCCAGGAGAACTAGGGTATTTCTGGAACTTCAAGAGACAAGAAGGGCACCATGCTTTGTGTTGACCCAGCCCCAGAATTTGCTAAAATTGGAGCTTGACACAAGCTCCAAGTACCAAATGATGGGCATGGTCCAGGCTGGTCAGCAGCACAGCAGCTGTTTGATTCAGCCCAGCCTTACCTAAATAAAATAATAGTTTAGATTGAAACATCTTGGTGATCTACACTTTCACAATTAGGAAAAGGAAAAAGCCAGCAAAACCTCCAGAGTGAACAAAGCATGGGGGTGGGGGGTGGGTTGGAAGAGAGAAGGAAGCAGGAAAGAGAACTGGGATCTCAATACTGATGTAGAAATGTAGAAAAAACTGGACTGAGACAAATCAGAAATGATAAGCTGTGGCTTCCAGGCACTGGGCCAAACCTAAAGTACTCCACAACTGTAGGAGAAAAGCCTACTGCAAATCCTCTGGGAGACTGGGAAGGAGGGAAAGGTTGTGAAGCTGGCAAAGATCTGATTGTAATATATATACATATTAAAAAAAAAAGAGTACAACTGCCTGTTTAAAGCACGTAGATTTAAGTCCCTTAGGTAGCAACCCTTATTCATACCTGCAAAAACTGAATTTAATCCAGAGACTGGGATGCCAGTCACTGCAAAGAGCCAAGTCACAGCCTCCCTCAACAACAGCTTCTATTTTCCCTTCATAAAGGTAGATTTATTTGGTCTCTAAGTAAGATCATCAACCACAACAGCAACAAGAAAACAAACAAACAAACACTGACTTGCACTGCTTGTCCACTTACACTGCTGGCATAAACCCACAGAATCTCACTAGAGATGAACAAGGTTTGTATTTAACAGCAGTGTAGAATACATCCTTTCCTCATGTCTGTGAGGAAAAGGACTTAAATTCTGTTATACTTACAAGAATAACCAGTCTAACAACTGTTTGAGCTCCAGGAATACTTTGTGCAGGATGAGCCAATGTTGTGCACACAAAACAATTCCTTTTTTTCAGAGCTTGTTGCACTAAAGGCTGTTTGGAGCCATTGGGTCTTATCCAGAGTTGCACATAACTGCTGCCTAGGAACACACCAGTAACTGCTCATCTACAGCTCCTGTTCCTGTTGGAGGATTTCTGTCTTCAGCAGAAAATCCTGTTTCTCAGCCAGTCAGCAGAGCTGCTGCAACACCGACTCTCCAGCAGGAACCAAAGGCAGTTTCATGGCTATCACCAGAGAGCTGTGAGTAAAACCCTGGCTCCAGCCACACTGAACAGTGATTAGTTACACTGATCTCGAGTGGATTCTTCCTGTCCTGGTGATGGATCAGCATCATGATAACTCTCCTTGCTTAGTTCAGTGTGACAAAGCTGACTATTGACTTTCACTTCTGCTATAAAAACTGAGTTTAGCATCTCTCAAAGAGAAAACTTAGAATCTGTTTCATATCTTAGCAGCCACAAAATATTTGTTAACAAGGTGTATAACTGTTGAAAGAGTGACACACTGGTATCAAAGCACTAATGCCTGCACAGCACTTAGTGCCATCACAATTAAAAAGTTCAAGTGCCATAACAAGTCCTCTATCCACATTCTGTTCTGATACAGTTACACTGGGACAATCTTGCAGACCTCAGCAGGATCTCCACATATAATGTCTGGGAATATTGTATAGGAGTGCCAGAATTTTCATTTAGGGCTTAGTTCCTCACTATTGTTTCTGGACCCTTTGGAACATTTGTTTTCTCCTTCAGTCTAAATATTAAGTTTGAATATTAGAGACTGAAATTTGGAAAACTAATCTAATATTATATCTCAGCACACAAGGTCATTAACCCAAATAAAGTAACCAGACTGAGAAAATAGTTTAGCAGTTTTTTCATATGTGGCATATTTGGAGGCACCTCCAATCAGACGCTTCTTTTCATTATTTTACTTGCTATTTGCACCTATAGGTACATAATTACCATCAGAAGGAATGGATTTGTACTTTCCATCTGCCTTCACCAAAGTGAGCTAAACCATTAATAAGCCCTGATTCTCACACTGCTGGCAGCATTTTAAATAAAGATTTTCTCTTTACATTCACATTGGCCTTCTACATTCCTATATACTATCAGAGTCCATTTCATTTTTCTACAGTGATTCAAAAGGAAAATTCAAAGACATCAAAATTAGCCTGTTGCTGATTTCAACTGCTGATGATACAGTCATCTTATCCTCTTCAAAGCCAGGTAATCATACTGTCCATACATGCTGTGCATTTCAGCTTGCCCTGAAATCTACTCTCTTCATTCATGCTCATGTAAATGTTTAAACCAAGAGCAGATGCAGGTTTGCTCTTGGTTATTATGCAAATTTTTCCACCACTGATTAGGATACACATAATGAATTTTTTTAATATTTTTATTATTTCTAAGAAAGAGTATTCATAATGGACCTTTAAAACACATCAGATTTATATACCATCATTATGGCCAAGCAATTTTCTGTGCAACAGGCACTGTATATTTATTCTTACCAAGACCTCATTGAAGTGCTATAAATAATCAAAAAATAAAGCTATCAAAATCATGCTGTGCCTCAACATAAAAGGCTTAAATCTGGCCAATCAGTTATGCACAATGAATAATGCAAACAGCTCTATTCACATGCACAATACTGTATAAAATTTAATTTAGGAATTTAAGTATTTGCCTCTTGTGTGACTTTTCTGCCTCTAATTTAATATAATTTCCTTTCTCAGAGAAATTATCACAGTACATTTTGACATCTGTTCTTCAAAGAATTATATGGATGGTTCTTAAAAAATATACTTCAGAGTATTTTATATAAACCTGCCCATTTCTATCAGACTCCACAATAATAATTTTAAGTTATGAGGTATTGCTTTTCATTTCATTCATATTCATTAGCAGTGGGCAGATATCAGAAGTATGTGGGTGACTGAAGGGAGCTCCAAAATTGAGAATTAATATCTACTATAAATTGCTAGAGGAAACAGAATTGGGAAAAGTAGAAACACTCTTTAAACTAAATAACTTTTAGGAAAGGAAACAGCTTCTAGACATCTTTGAGCTGACTGTCCATTTTAGAAAATTTCCCAATTCAGCCTTCAGTACCAGAGAGCATGGAAAGAAATACTAAAACTATTTTTGACATGCTTTTCTTCTTTTAATAATTATTAATTCTAATTACTAATAATGGTAATCAGTGTTTCATAAAGCATTTTAGACCCAAAATATGTATTTTGCTTTCATTTGGTCAAAAGATAAGCTGAGAAACAGAAATTAAGACAGACAAACAGAAAATAGAGTCTATTTCCTTGTGAGCTACCCCTAAGATGTGTGTCTATGTCTCACTAATGGTAACACTTCAAAAGATGAAAATCAAAACTCAAGAGCAGGTAGGAACCATTAGCCAAAGGAAGATCAACACATGCATAAACTGCTGCAGAAAAACGGGGGGAAAATGTCTAACAAATCAAACAGAAACAAAAAAAGAATTTATTTTGTATTATTCACTACCTGTAATATGAGGCAGCAGATGTGGAAGGAGGCAATTTGAAACATCAGCCTGTTACAAACTTGGTTGAGGAGCTGCAATGTAATATCAATACATCTGAGAGGAATGTCTTCTGCAGGACAATTTTGCAATCAAAACATATTCGTTGGCATTGCTTATAACATTTATGTTTTATTTATTAAATGAGTAATCTCTGTTTGTATTCACACAATTACAAACGCTGCCAACTCTTCTGAAGGCAAACCCCAAGAAGAACACCACCTGCAGTAGAAATCTCTCCAGCTCACAACCCATCCTTCTCAGTAAGCTTGTTTCCTTTGACAGTAGCTGTACTGAGGGTTACATGTGCAGGACAACAAACCTTTTCTAAATGAAATCCTGAAATATGTTTATGAAATTACCTCAGCTCTTTAGGGGAGGAAGCAGAATGTTTTCCCCCAAAAAGAACAGCTATGTCTTAAGCACATCATTGTACTTCACTTGCAAAGAGACCATCTTGCAATGATCAAGGGAAAAAACTCAGCACTGTGAGAAAATTTTGCTGTGTCACTGAACTTTTCTGTCAAGTCTAAAATCATTATGATCTCAGAGAACACTTTTATTCTACGTGAAGTCTCTTATCACCACTGTATTTTCTGAATATCCTGTAAAACTCTATAAAATAGAGATTCAGTGGCCTCTTCAATAAAATCCTGATGAAGACTCATTAACATATTTACCAGATATCAAAGCTGCTCTTATTCTAGAGAGCAAATCAATCCTATTCACACAGAAATAGGGACATCATCTGCAGAAATAAAAAAACTTATGACATAATAACAGCAATTAATGATACATTAACAGAAACTTCAAATGTCATTACAGCACTACAAATTTAGAGTAACCAGATTATACACTAAGCAACCTCTGAGTCAGGATATTTCTGCTTAAGGATAAATGGGTAATGATCCAAAAATTACAGAGATAGTTTGCAATAATTGACTTTTTAACATACAAGAAACCAGAGAGGCACAAAGATGATCTACATAACCAAATGCCTGCAATATGTTAAAGCAGTTCTATTTATACATGACATTTTGGGGAGGATTATTCAAAATATGCCTCAGTAGGTACACAGTCCAGTTCAGCATATTTATCAAACACCCACTCTACATTATTTCAGTAAGGCACCACAGGGACACATGCTGCATTCAAGGCCAAGTCCTGCAAAATGCTGAGAACCACAAAAGATTTTCTTCCAGATTCAAAAGGAACCAAAGGAAAGCAGGCAGTTTTTTTTTTGGTTTTTTTTTTTTTTTTGTATCTCTCCTGTTTAATGAAATGATCAGCCCTGCAAGACTCAAATGGAAGCTGCCAGATGGAGGATATTAAATGCAAAATTTTATCCTTTTATGTGTACCAAGGATCCCTCTGTCTGCTGGGTGATATTCCTGCTCCAGAGCTGTTTGCCTCAGCAAGGGACTCTGTCTTCTGTATGACAAACTAAGTCATCTCACACATGAGATTTTGGAAAATCAGAAAAGAAAAATATTTGCATATCTTGCAATAAAATTAGAAAAGATACAATTTTCTGAGCAAGCACTACACTTAAATAAAAGAAATTCCACCTGATCTGTATCTAGCTGAGGGATAATTTCATTAATGTATGCAGCCATGCCAGACTGCCCTTGGGGAGCAGGCAAAATGGTCCAAGTTTTATTTCAGTTTTGTTAATCAGGAACACCACAAACTGTTTTAATGAAATGGAAGCAAAAGTGCATAACAGAATCCATGGATGAGAGCTATGGACATATTTTTCAATGGTAGTTTGTGAAGCAGAAAGGAAATATTAAAAAAAATAAAACAATAAAATCTATCTCAAACAGGACACTTCATGTGCCTATATATGTCCTTCTGTGAAATTAAATATTGATCTTATATCTTTTCTTTAATCTTCCTTCAAGGTCTGCAGCATGAGTTACCAAATAATAATTGAATATATATTTGAAAATCAGTCTTAAATGGGCATGATTTTCCCTTTCATTAATTATGGCCTTATATACTTTTATCAGATTTGGGGATTTTATTTTTTTTTTAAGGCTTCCCCTCCCTCTGCTTTTCTTTGTGTTGTAGTTTTCCTTCCAAGTATATATCTTCATGATGCAGAGGATTGCTCTGGAGATGTGGTATCAGGAAACCACCTGACACAGAAGATTAATGTAGAAGTGTGTTTGAACTGTTATTGCATACCAAAAAGAGTTCCCTGCCCTCCTTTCACCACTAATTCCAAAGCAGAAAAAAACCTCTTTTACTCATGGGCAATTTTAATCTTCATATAAATGCCTCCTTTTGCTTTCCTTCAAGAGAATTGCCTCAGTAGGTTTTGCTTGGATTCTTATGGTAACAGTCTTTCCACCATGCTTTCATTTTCATACATTTTCCTCCAACCACCTATTTTAATTTCACTCGATATTTAATTTTTTCTGACCTCATTTTCACCGAACAAAGGGCTCCCAGATAGACAAGAGAGAAACAACGATTAAAAAATCCTATAACAGAAAGCTCTTAGACTCATATCCCATTTGACATGGTATTGTATCTATCAACAGAAAGAAGTAAAATCCTGGTCATGCTGGAACAGAAAATAGTTTATGGAAATTCTTTAATAAAATCATGTCAGTATTAGAACATCAGACTTGTGATAAGAACACCTACACTGCTTCACTTCAAGTGTTGGGTCAGGAAACTTCCCTTTTAATCAAGTATTTTTACTCTTAGCCTGTTTTGCACGTCTTCAAAACCTATTCTTTCAATTCACATTAAATTTCTTCTCATCCAGATATATTTATTTTTCTCATTACTAAATTTGTTTTGGTTAGTACTTGACATCAGAGAGCTCCGGACAAAATTAAAATAATCTTAGTGAACGAAGAGCTACAACTGGCTTTTCCTAGTTATTTTATTCTGGTCTAGATACATGTATGAGAGAAAACTTAATCCCCTTAGTTTTCTCATATCTTGTAGTTTCTTAATGCCATAATAAAATAAATAATATCTATTCAAAAATATAGCAAACATTTAAATTAATTACGTGACAGATGTTACCTTCAACTGAAGATGCCTCAAATTAAATTTTGGAAAGTGTTATGCTTGATACACTGCAAAGTTACTGTTGGTGTAGTTTCTACTGACATTCTTTACCCACATCAAACAGATCTGTAATGCTTTATGTGTCCCAAGGCAATCTCCTATAATTTCTTTATTTTTTTTAACCAAATAACCTTGGAATCAGAGCTGTCTCAGGTGAGGGACCAGCCCCTACACCATTGGAATACCTATGCCCCACTCAAGGCAACTGAGCTGCAAAACTTGTCCGTAGCCAAGTGCCCCAAAGTGATTACCTGGCCTAGTTACAAACTCTGCTCTCATTAGTCTCCTTGTATGATCACCCTTTAATCTCTAAACTAATTAATTTATTTTATGGTCCTGGTTTATCAGTCTCAGATCTTCTCAAATCTCATTTCAGATTGTGTAAAATGTAAATTTCTAGTCTTCCCTAAGCAGACCACTTATCTATCATAAACATAGAGGTTTTTTTCCTATTTTTATACTCTAAATTATATTCCCCAGCATTTTGAGTTATTTTCTTCCTTTATTGTGTTCTTATATGTGTTTATTTAAATTAGCCACAGCATCATTAATCTGCTATTATACTTATATTAACTAGTAGTTAATATAAGGTGTAGTTCACACCTTTGACTCTCTAATATTTCAATCAAGAACAATATTTGACATTTGAGCTATAGAAAGCCACATTAATTTCAAATTAGTAATAAAAGTAGTGACTGAGATAGACTAGGTTTTTTTTCTGTTAGAGATGAGCAAGGTCTTACATTCCTAGGAAAACCATGCAGCTGACAATTGTATTTTTGCTCAGTCAGTCTGGTTTCTCTAAAAAAAAGACATTGCGTGAGTTTACTAAGATCTAACATTTAAAATCTGAAATGTACCAAGAAATAATTTTACCATTGAGTTATATCAAAGTTGGAAAAACAGGTATTTTAAAGCAGTAAATTCCTTTCAACAAAGAATCACAAGTATCAGGACAAATACATTCAATAAAAGATTTACAAGTGCAGAAATGACAGCAACAATACCACATCATGAAAAAGAAAAAAGCTAAATAAAGAGTCAAGATCCAGCTAGAAATCTTTATAACCGATCAGACTTATGAAAAGAAACAACAACAAAAAAAAAAACCAACACAAAACCCTCCCAAAAAATCTGCATTCTGTTTAGGATTAAGAAATCTGATCTAAACAAAGAGCACTTATTTTGTCAGATCAGTGGCTGGAAGTCCCAGTAGCAGATACTGATGCAGTAGGGGCATTTTAACTGGTTTTTGAAGTGAATAATAGACATATTTTTCCCAACATTTTCTCTTTCCTAGAAAAAATAGACTAAACAGCAGGAAAGTAACACCACAGAATCTGCCAAAAACTGGATTTTGCTGCTTGATTCTTGGGAAAGAGTGAAGGAGGGAAAAAAGAAGAGAAACCTGGTACATGAGGAATTAAACTCTGTAAAAATGCCTTTTGACACAACTACAAAAACAATTGCAGCAAAAGGATGATATTTGAGCATGTTAAAAACAACTTGCACAAACAGTCTTGGAAAGTTGATAGGCTCCCAAAACACACTGGAAAGAGCAAGTTTTTTGGGGTTTTTTTATATTTTCTCTTACCACCAGGAACAACCTCCAGGTTGGTGGTGGAGAAGTTAATAGTTAACTTAATAGCAGGCTATCTTAAGGTATTGATTTAAACAAATGACTTTGAGTCAATCTTTACTCACACAGAAGCCTGCACAGAATGTTCAGTTGAAACTGTCCATTTGCATAATGGGACCAACTTTGACTTAATTGCAGTTATAGACAATTTCTTTCAGTAATACTAAGAAATACATTTTACTTAAGCTAACCAAATGAAGTAACTGTAATCTCTGTGACCCATTGATCTGATGATGTTCTCAGAGCAAAGTTTGATGAGAACTTTGTATGTTAATCCTCATTGCACTCCTGTCCAACACCTGCAAGCTTTTCTTTGGAGGCTGGGGATGAACCCTGCAGGACCAGCAGCAGCATGGCTCGGGACCTTCAGCAGTGACAAGCACGGGGTCAAGTGCATCCTCAAGAGATTTGCACGTGACACCAAGCTGGGTGGTCTGGGTGACGGTGCTGAAGGATGGATGATATCAACAGCGACCTGGACAAGCTCCAGCAGTGGCCCGTGGGAATCCCAAGAGGTTCAACAAGGCCAAGTACAAGGTGCTGCACCTGGGGCAGGGCAACCCCAGTGTTGATCCAGGATGGATCCTGATGGAGAGCAGCCCTGCAGAGAAGGACTTGGGGACAGAACCCAGCCATGTGCACTCACAGCCCAGAAAGCCAAGTGTGTCCTGGGCTGCAGAAAAGCCCTGTGGGCAGCAGGGGAGGGAAGGGATTTTCCTCTCTGCACTGGTGAGACCCCACACCAAGTCCCCAGTACAGAACGTGGGCCTGTTGGAGCAAGTCCAGATGAGGCCACAGAAACAAGGGGCGATGGTTTTTAACTAAAAAGAGAGTAGATTCAGATTACATATAACGAAAAATATTTTATGCTCAGGGTGGTGAAACATTGGAACAGGTTGCCCAGAGAAGTTTTAGGTGCCCCATCTACTTTTACACAAGACACCGTGTTTAACATGATTTTTTAGATATTACTTCATTTACATCATGGAGTGCTTCAAATTTGTCTCAATATTTTTAATCTTTGAGATGATATAAAATAGCACTCACACTTTGCTTTTCTGATCACATTCTCCTGATAATTATGAATTTTATTAGTACACATGACTTAACAGTAATCTTGATTTTTTTTCATGAGTTTTAAAATCTTGCATAAATTTCAGTTGTGCTCAATTAGATGCAAGAATGTTGGATTCTCCAGAAATTTTAAAAATTCCACATATTCAACTCCATCCTATGAGGTGTTTTTTTGTGTGTGTGTGCCACCTAGATTTCAAACCACCTAAAAGTTGTGTGCATTCTATTTTGAGTACAATTCAGTTACACTTAGTTCCAAAATAAACGTATTCACTGTTAGAATAAGTGAAGGTACTACATCATCTTTGCTATTGCATTTCTATGCCAAACTCAGACACTTCTTAGAGAGCCTTGAAATTCACTTCTAAGAACATAATTTCTACTTGACCTTTAAAATTTGGTCCTTCTATGGTAATTCACCAAACTGGACATGGCTTTAATGAAACACAGAACAGCAACAGCCCCTTGCACTCAGTCATAGCACTCACACAACTTTTCCAGAATCAGAAATCTGGGTTTAAGGTCTAAAGGAGACACTTAAAGTCCTACTTGAAGAGCAAAGCTGCTGGTGTCCGCTGTGCAGCTTGCCTTGGCCAGCAGTGACAGCAGAGCTGCCCTTTCCCTGGCATCTCCCACTGCTCTCAGCCAAAGGAGACTCTGCAGCATGCCTGAGAAATGTAGGCCAGACAGGAAAAACATGAAAAAGGAGGGCATGACACACCTACACCAGTTCCAGGAGACATTTTGGTTCCTCCTCATTAGGCAAGCACTGTTTGGGCTCAGACAGATCCAGAACGAAATGCTCCTCAATTTGCTTTGATGTATTGTTTTACTTTATAGGATTTGACCCAAAATTTATTGTTTACATCTCATGAAAAGGAAAACCAAGGAATTTGGGTTTTACCCTTGTGTGGCCACATTTTTCACCAGGGGAAGAGGAAGTTAAAAAAAATCTGATGATAATTCTTTCAATATCATTATCATACAATGCATAACAATTTAAGGTTAAAAGCACATTTAAGATACCAGTGCTTAATTATCAGTGATGAAGATAAAGCTTCATGTGTAAGACTACTCCATCATTCACCCAAAATTGTTGACATTTTTCACACTATTTAATTTAGACACACAAATCCCAATTTTGCTGGAGAAGAGAGCAAGGATTCAACCCAGTTTTCAACTCAGTTTTTTATAAAAGTTTTTTATTTGATATTCTTTTAAACCCCAGATCTTAAAATCATATCACCACAGCAGAATGCCATACTTTGCTCTTAATTTTTAAAAAGTTCACTTGTGAGCAAAAGTCTTGGGAATGTGAACCATTATGTTTAAAATCAAATAATTTTTATAAGTTCATCTTGATTTTTAGATCAAGATTCACCTTTATATGAAGCAGTTATTGCTGATAACATTACTGCACAATGAAGAAAAACCTTTAAAGAAAGTTATCTTAAGCATTTTTTAGCTTACACTGATGAAGAGATTGAAAAGTGCTACAGTCAAAAAGAAACCTTATGAAGTACTGACAACAGAGAAAGTCCTCCTTTTTTGATATATTACATGTATGATATCTATATTTAAATAAAATTCTCCAATTTCCTTTTTGCTATGGCAGTTATTGATTTGTTTTCTTCCTTCCTTTGAGATGATATGTCTGAAATAAAGCAGGCATTTTCTAGCTTCACTTCCAATCATTTCCAGTACTAAAAAACCCTTTTAATATATTCAGCTATTTCATGAACCATCTTCATTGAAATAAATAATTTTTATTACCATCTTAGAAGACGTTTTTGAGGAAATGTGCCTTTTATCTTAACTGAATTAGAATACACCTTCCATTTACCTGTCTTAACATAGTTAAAAAAAAGTGACCTTCTGTTCTATGTAAAACACATCTGTGCAGAAATGTAAAGATTATTCCATTAGACACCTGAACACACCTGTCAGCTCCATTCTCCTGACCTCTGGGCTAGTAAATCTATACAGTGTGCCTACATGTCTTATACTATTAGTACAAGCTACTGTAGTTGTATATTTTCCTGTTAAAATAAACCCTTTGAGCTGTACTTAATTGTTGGAGCTATTTTCTGTGCTTATCAGATCTAAATTCAAAGTGCTTGCAAAGAACTTGACAGGTTGGGAACTTGTAAGCTCTGCAGAATTTTAAAATACAACACTTTGACAGACAGGATTCATCTTAACACCTCAGATACTGCTGCTTGTGAGAAAAAAAAATCACAAAAAAATCCTTTCAAACTAGAGCTTGCCAAATATGTGACCCCCAGCATGCACAGTGACAAAATAAACAATGTGAAAAACATGAGTCCAACAGCTATAAGCCAAGTGATCATTTTCTTCTCACAGGAAGCATTTTGCACATTTGCCAGGCACACCACCCCTTCCCAAATTCACACATTTCTTCCTCTTCACCAAAACCAATTTAATACAAAACCAGGACATCGGGTTTTTCAGTACTAAGGTATTAAAAAGTGTTTAATCCAAACAGAGTTCACCTTCCTCTGGACATAATATTAAAAGATCTCTGAAGGAAACCACAAACAATAACTTATTCAAAATCTCTGCCCCGAGATAGGAGATGAGAAACTCAGCTAAGATTCAAAAAGATCAACAAGGGAAACATGTCCCACACAACAGAAAAGATTAATTAGTGGAGATTTCACACCTTGCAGAGCAACTACCCCTGCAAATTGTGCTTCCTTTGAAGGTTATACTGACTCTTTGTGTGCTATCCATGCAAAGATCAGAAGCCAAAGTTTCTGGTATTGAAATAACTTTACAAGTGCTGTAGAAATCATGCATTAATCTTTATGTTACTGGATATTTAGGGAGAAGCAACTGGCCCTTCTAAAGGATGATTGTCTTGTAAATTAAAACCAACAGAGCCAGGAATTTATTCTGAGAAGATTAGATCCAAATAGCTGACTCTTTAATGAGGCTTAGGCAACAATACAGAAAGCATTAAAAGGAGTTGTAGCTTTCCTTTTTGACAAAGCACTGGATTTTGACACCAGAAGTAGACATACTCCTTTTGAAAGTCAAAGCACCCTAGTTCCTGAAGGCATCAGATTCCCTAATTTTCTGTTTTCCGAAGTAAAGCTGCCCAAAGGCAATAGGTGCTTTCAGTTCCCTTCTAGCAGAATGCTAACACACATACCATGTGGTGATGTGTCTGCCTTTTCTTTTTCCAGAGCCCTTTACTTTAATGAACTAATGTTATTAAGACCAACAAAAAATTGCTCCTTTTGTGCACTTGGCTATAGCTTAATTCTCAGACACTCATTTTTACAGAGTGCATCATATTAACCTGCCATACTTGATGGGGTCAAATTTCTACTTGCTTCAAAGGAAAAAAAAAAAATTAAGTAATGGCAATACTTTGGGGTCCAGTAAAGTAACTGGCTAACATTATATCTCATATTAGCACTGAGCAGAAGAACTGCTGGCAGTATGGTTACTCATCTTCATATTTTCCCATTAACATCTACCATATGCCTAGAGTATCTACTTAACACAAAACTGTAATTATTTTACCTAATTAATGGTACATTAAATCAAAGGCCAACTCTGCAAAGTAAGTTTAACCATACCAATTATGGCTTGTGATGCATATTTTCAGTCTTACAATTGTCAATGGAGTTTCTCTGACTATGATTAATGCAAACTGATTAAATTCCTTTTTACAGCTCTAATCTTCCTAAAGTGTGTAAATATATTCTAGTATTACCAGAAGGTCTTGAAATTACAGCTGATGGATTTTTTTTTTACTGAATGTAGTCACCATCAACTCAACCCCATCAATGCTTTATAACCGCCCAAATTGTCTTTGTGATGACAAAAAAAAAAAAGGCAGAAACAAAACCCAAAAACCTCAGTCTCTATAGTCTTCTATTTTTCAGAACAATACTTAACCACAGAGTCTTTTCATGGCCTGCAGTTTTAATGTTTGCCCAGCAGTATAAATCAAATGGTTTTAATTCCAAAGAACCCTTTCTGGATTTACAGTTTTATTGCAAATGGTTAATGTCCCTTTGACCTTTCTAAATGCACATTGTGTCAACTGGCTTCTCCTTAATGAGCTATTTCAAAGCAAAATACACACATGTGCAGTGATTAATCACAAGGGCTGGGGAGAAAACATTTTAGCTTTATCAGTTCCTTCCTTGCTCAGTTGCATGTCACACTGAGTCAGTGATTTTATTCTGACTCTATTTCTTCTTTGCTCTCCAAGTCTTAAACAAAGTGACTGTTTTAAAAGAGCAAATTCCCAGTACTGCCAGTGTTTCCTTAATTTTCAGTATTATCATCAGTTGGTTTCCTTTTAGTTGGTTTCCTTTTGCTCATTTATCATCTTTGGTACTCATTCTCTCCATCATCCTATCAGTGTGCCTGTTAGATAGAAGATAAGAGGAAGTTTATGAATTCATCCAGAAGAAACTGTCATACAAGAGATAAAAGCTTATTTCAGCCTTCCACAAACTCAGTGCCAAATTCTAGCTTTCCTTCCACTGATGTGTTAGAAAAATCTTGGCCATCACTAACTAAAGAGAATAGTGGTGATCTTCCCTGTATTCAACCTCCTTGTAGCTGTACCAATTGTTCTGGTAAAACACAAGTGAGGACTTCATTTTCCTACAATGCTTCTATGCACATGCTGTAAAAATAGTGTGTAAATGGCAAGCACTCTCCCTAGACCACCTCTAAAGTAGAGCTAATCCACAAATCAAAAGCTACTCTGTCCTAAGCTGCATCAATGCTGTAATTACTGTATCACTTTTATAGCCAGTCCAAGATGAAACTGAAATGAGAGATGACTAGGAAAAAAAAAAGAATATTACTCTATGGCATTTGCTGGCTTATGTAAATTGAAATGTCACATGAAATAATTTAATTTTGACAGCATTTAACAGATTCAAAGCAACATTTCCAGATCCACGTGCCAAACCATGTTTCTGTGGAAAAGCTTTTTCCTTTCCTCTTGGTATCTTTCTTGTTTAGCTCCTGGCAGCTCACCTGGTGGGCTGAAAGCCTGGGATGACCTGGAAGACTAAGCAGGAGCTCCTGACAGCAACAGCTCCCAGGCAACCTTCCAGGTGAGCAGCTTCAAACCAAAACATAATTTTCTTTCCCAGAGAGTTTCAAAACATTCTTTTCATCAGGCAACTCTGCCTAGTATTTTTTTTTTTTTGATGCTAATAAGAATTCATTAAATATTTCAAAACTACTGAGTTTGGTCTTTCCCATTCAATGCATTTCAAGTTCAAAGAGGTATCACAATAAATTCACATTTGAAGTGTTGTCCTTGTAAAGGAGAGCATATTTGTCTGGGATTACAAACCAGTAGTTATTTTACTTTCCTGTGGCATGTGCTTAATAAACATGAATAACATATTAACCAAATTGCAGGTTTCTCCAGAGGCATTGTGAGGCATGCTAAACATGTGCCAACTGAGGAGGCAGTCAATGTTTCTGCAGGTGTAGAGGAGACTGCTACAGCAGTTACTAGCCTATATTTGCCTCCCAGATAATTTCAAATTAGAAGCAAATATGCTGAAATGAGCAGAGCTAACCAACAGAAACATGTGAAAAAAAAATGTCTGGATGAAAGGTCCCAAATTAAGTGCTTTAAAGAAAATGGTGTATGCATAAATATTTGACAGCTAAAGGCCTCGGATCAGCTTCTCACTTAAAATACATTTCACTAATAAATTTTTGTATAATTCCTTTTCTGTTTCTGCCAGGTTAAGTTAAAGCCCAATTACCCTAAGAGAGATGCAGGTGTGATCAATAAGACCTTCACTGCTGAGCAGCACTGAGCAACCTGAACAATTGTGTCAAGGCCAACAGGCAAATAACTCATGTCCCAGTGCTAGGTGTTCTGCAAAGTACAGAGCGCAAGTACATTGTTCCTGTAGCACAGAAATTGTTCCAAAAGTAGGAAATTCTCAACCATTCACCAAAGAGAGGCCCAGGAAGAAATTCTACATTGCACAGATACCATATAAGCCCTGGAGTGCCTAACCCATTTTCCTACTTTAAAACTAAGCTAAGCACATCGTCACTCAACAAGGCAAATATCGTGGGTTCCACAACTTCCCTTCAAAAGAATTTGCAACTCTCTATTCTTAGAATTTTAAGACTTTTTAAATACATAAGTAGCTCTCACGGTTCTGGTATTAGGGCCAGATTTTCAAAGTCGTTTAGCTCTTATTTTAGCCATTAAATAAATCAGCAGACTATTGTGTAGGCTCAGGTTGTTGTCATTAAGCATTTTCAGAGTGGGAAGGAGACATGGCACAAATGTCTTGAACAGTTTGACCCTTTAATTTTCTCTCAAAAGAACGTTGGAATTCTGATTCCAATTCCAGGTGCCATTTAATTAAATCATTAAGCATTAGGATCCTAAAAAAACTCACCCTTAAGAAAAAGAATGTCAGGAACCCCACACTTAGAGTAAATGGGACAGAGGCCACACTAAGCTGGCTTTATCTGGTTATGTTACACTAGCTACCCTAGGCCTGTGCATTATTATCTTGCCTTCCTCACTTCAAGGCTTGGGCTTTACAGGAGCCCCTCTCTTTGGGCCATGCAGTACAGCCACTGACCACGCTGCCTGCATCAAGTTCTGCTCCCTCAGAAAGGGGTTTGATGCTTTCCCAGCTTTTTCACCCAGTGCAAGGGATCTGGTTTGAGGGGATTCCTCTACCCATAAGCATAGAATAAATCAGCAGGAAAATGCTAAAAATGGTAATAGAACTTCTGACCAATAGCAGCTGAAAACAATTTATGGTATGGCATGTAATTCAGCATTAAAGTTACTCTTAAAAATAAAAAAGGTATAGCAGCATGACAAAAAACATTGAACAATCCAAAATAAGCTGTTAAAACAGGAGAAGGACCAAGATGAGGGGAATAGGGAATTATGTGATTCAAGTTGCTGAAGAATGGGACATTAGAATAAGAAACTAAAATGCCATAATTCAGTCCAGCTTCTTTCCCTCCCTCTCCCTATACTGTACACTCCTGCTTTATAATAATAGACTGACCACGTGGCTTTTTATTGCCACATTTGATTCTTTGGATTTGGGATTTCTGCCCAAGCTTGGCATTTTTCCAGCTGCTGACATGATCTGCAGTGAGAGGTGGCATAGAGAGGGCACTTGTTTGTCCCCAATTCAATTCATAAAATATGTGCTAGAGGACGTTTTTTCAGGCCATGATATATCTCCCTGATTCAATGGCAACTGACAGCTTCCACAAGGAGAATTGTAGGAATGCTTTTCTGGCTTTCTAGAGTAAACCATTCCTGAACAGTGCTTTTCATTACCTGTTTTATTAACAGATGGCTACCATTTATATAATGGGACACAGAGCCACAGAGGGGAGGAATAAGTTGACAAGCATTACTGATGAAAAAACAAAGTTGTTTCTCTTTCAACAATTTTATTCAAATTGTTCTAAATCTTTTCTCTCTAGAAATGGTTATAACTGATAATGAAATAAACTTTGATCATACTTAAGTTAAAATATGCCTTGTCAAGTAGCCTGGAGATTAGACTTGCTCACAATCAAAAATTGTATTAAACTAATGATTGCTCATTACAGAAATAATCATGTAAAGATATAAACAAACAGAACTATGAAGGCATAACAACACAGTAGTATTTTAATATTTTATTAAATGCAAATTGCACGGATACAAACATAGCAACCCTTATTTCATTACCATTGTTCTGTAATTTTGGTACTAAATATATTCCAAGCAGCGTTGCTCAAATGAAGCTCATTTAAAAAAACACTGGCCATTTCACCAGCTTGCTGCTGCTTTTAGTTTCTCAACTACTCCTTACTGGAAAAATTAAAAATGGTCCTTAATTAAGACTTTCAAATTTGATACCATGAGTTTGCTTAGTTCTAACTGCTTTTAATTTAAAAAAAATCTCATTTGATACTTAACCAGAATCTTTTTATCAGATAAGTACATCAATGTACAAGATGTATCTGAAGATGTCTTTGGTTCTCACATTTTGGTTGCATTAGACAGAAAAATATTGCAAGAGCCCTATTCTGGAAAGCCTAGAGATCAACAGTACAGTTTTCAAAGACCTAAAGCAACAGGACCAAGAATCCTCCACACCCCTGCAGAGCAATGCTGGGAAATGTGCAGAATATCAAGAACTAGTGAGAAAACTCAGTTGCCCAAATCCTCAATTTCTCCTGGCAGAGTTAACCATAATGTTCTCTGCCAAGCAATGTCTTCAAGATTTTCTGAAATGATTAGTGACAAATAATTTGTGGGAAGCCAAATTCAAGTTGCCCCAGCTTATTTATGCAGTTAGAAATTGTAAAGGTTAACCTCTGGACAGTTCATTTTCCCTCAGCTAAAGGTTTTGTAGGAAGCTGTCTTCCCCAAGCCATGATGGTGATGTCACCACATACTGACTCCATTAGAATTTAATTAATGATTGATATCCCCTAATACATCAGCCTATGGAAATGGAACTCCAAAACATTCCCCTTTCAGATTGTAACCTCACAGCTCGATTTTCAAAGGTCACGGATTTTTAAAAAATCAATATACCTTGCAAAGCAGCATAAATTTAGTCTCTCAAGGGAAGAACCCAGAATAGCAACCTTTAGAAATCAGACATGAGTCAAGTTTTAACCCGTGAGTCAGCAAATCAGATACTGAAAGTGATGCATTTCTAAAGCAGAGCTCTGGAGAAGGCAGTGTGTGATCCTGCTTTGAACACACACAGCTTTCACTGCCCTAAAGAGGAATCTTTGCTAGAGATTTAAAGTAATACAAACTAATAAACACAGTGCTAAGGGCCTGAGTCCCTGAGCAGTCCAGAAAGAAATACTGTAACCCCTGAAGATTTTAAATCTCATTTAAACAGTGAAAGTGAGGTAGGAAGCCCTGAGCCCTGCATTAAAACTGAAAGAAAATATCAGACATGGGAAATGATTGTAATTAAAATTTGAACATATACAAACTCCAACATTACTAAATGGAAATCAAACAACAGTATTTGGTGTTAAGGGACTGAATAATAAGCCACCCTTTAATCAGCCCCATCTGTTCTTGTAAGTGCATACTTTGCAAAGTGTTATATTAATTCCAGGCATTAGAGAGTTAAGTATCCCACAGAGGATGCAAGACTTGCTGGCCTTACAGCAGAAATTGAAAAAAAATCTACTTTAATAAACAGATAAATTTATTAAAATAATCTGTTTTATTAAATTGCTTTCATTATTCATTGGAAGTCAACAGACTGGGGGAGAATGCATAAAAAAAATTTCCTTTCCTTTAAAATGGTATTTTAAAACTTCTGCTTTCAAAAGATTTTCTTAAAATCTATGCTTTTTACAAGTTAGACCTGATTTCGTCAGCTCTTAGAAATAAAAATCATTAATATTAACAAAATAAGGAAGTCAAAGTACCACTGGAAGCAGCTTATCTTCTGCATTTACTTTTAAGTGCACAACAGCTGCTACTAATGACTTATTTTTGAGATCAAAATGTTTCCCAGTTCCTCTGTAATAGACTGGCAACTTTAGGGTCAAGTTGTTTCTCATTTTCTCTTCTTACTTTCATATTTCTCTTACAACCTTTAAATACCTCCCACATAACAGCTTTAAAGTGTCCTTTCTTGGCATCTCTTTGGAATTACAGGTACAGGAGCAGCAGGTATCAGGCATTGGAGCTGGATCATGCAGTTGGATTATATAAAGGTGCCCCTGTTGTACCTTGAGCTTTCTCCATTTATTTATCCCTTCCCATTGCTACACATACTGCTCCCACTTGGCTCATGGTGGCAGAATATTCTATTTTCTCAGTCCATTTTTACGCAAAACACAAGATGCTCTTGAGTTCATGTGAGCAGGTATTTTTTCTTAATTAAATTGCAAAATTTCCGTGCGGTCTAACAGCTGAGAAAAAGGGAAGTTAAAATGTAGAGAATTTGCTACACAAACATACTTGTCACAGAAATTTCCTTGTCCTTGCCAAGATTCAGCCTCAAATTCTCCTGATAGAGGAGAATTTGCCACATCAACACATCTACCAGCTTTCCACAGATCTGATGGATCTCCATCCTATTCTGAGCTGCTTTAGGAAACCTTGCTGGGAAGGAAATGTTTGCTTCTTGTAACCTTCCTCCTTATATTTGATTCAAAGAGCAGTTAACAAAACCCACCAGCATTGCTCGGCTGTAGTGACTATTTACTACTGAAGAGTGGAAATAAAAACTCTCTCGCTGTTAGTACAGCCTGAGATACCACACAGGCTGTTTTACACCATCTGCCAACACCAACAAGGTTAGGTGATAATTCTTCAGTCTTACAACTTGGTGCATTTCTTTTATTAAGCAACAACTCTCCTGATAGTATCTGTCAGCCAAACTCCTCGATTTCCACAGGACTGCAATTGACAGACTGCCACATACCTACTACTTTAGACCAAGTAAGAAAAATGGCTTTTCAGTGCTGGCATCCAGTCTCCTTTTCTGACTGAGAACAGAATGAGCACTTTTAGCTGTAGCTGAATATCCCTGGCCAAGTCTCATCAATCCACTGAAACAGAAGTTCCTTTCAAATCTTCTGGATGTTTAAGGAACAGAAAGAAACTTTCCTATTATGGTCCTCTTTCCCCTCAACAAACAATCTCAGTTTGAAGGCAATAAACAGCACTGAAACATATCCTTTGCATGCTGGAGGGAGTAGTTTAGTTGCCTTTTTTTTTGTTTAATCACTACCACAGTTCTTAGCAAGTCCATGATTAGGTAGCAGAAAGTTTTTCAAGTTACAAAAAGGCATTTGAATACTGCTAAAATTTTACATATGCTATTTCCCTTTTTTGAAAAAAACATTAGGAGGCAAAAGAGGTAGATGAAACAAATTTAAGCTTAGTTTGCAGTCTATCTAGATTCAAAATCCACTTTTTTCCCCCCTAAAAAATTACCTTGTTTCAGGAAATGTCTTTATATTTTTCCAGAAGCACTGCTTGCAGAGATAGCTAGGATCCTGACACTTTGATTTGGATTTGATAGATCTCAACAGTTTGGGTGCATAGTATGACTCATTTGTATTTTCACTATGCTTTACATAAACTGCATGCACAATCTCCAAAATAATCCACAGATGATGATCTGTACTGCAACAATACAGCCCAGTGTTTCCAACAGAAAAAGTTCTAGCTCTCATGAAGTCTGCAAATTTTGCCAAACATCCATGGCATCTACCATGGACCCAAAGAGATGCTGTGAGTGAATATCCACCCATAATTCAGATGCATATTACTCCCCTCAGATGCAGAGTTCTAAAAATTGAATTGCGATCAAAAGACTCAGAAGTCAGTCATGGAATAGAACAGGAAATTCAAATTCAAGTTCAGGCTGGGTGGAGAATGGATTTAGGACAGCCTTGAGATGAAACACTTGGGGATTCCAGCGGCTGAGAGGCTGGACATGAGTCAATAATGAGTTCCCAGCCCAGGACAGCCAACTGTAGCCCCAGCTGCTTCAAAAGCAGCAGGTCCAAGAAGGAGATTCTGCCCTGCCCTGTCTCATGAGCCCCCACCTGCAGTGCTGCAGCCAGCCCTGGGGTTCTCACTCAGGAAGGACACAGACCTGTTAGAACAAAGCCCAGAGGAGGCCACCAAGGTGCTCAGAGGGCTGGAGCACCTCTGCTAGGAAGACAGGCTGAGAGATGTGGTTGTTCATCCTGGAGAAGAAAATACTCCAGGGAGACCTCAGAGCACCTTCCAGTATCTTAGGCAGCTCTGAGAGATCTGGTGAGAGACATCTCACAAGGGCATGGAGCAACTCAGGGGAATGACTTTAAATTTTAAAAAAGTAGGTTTATATTAGAAATGTGGAAGAAATTCTTTACTCTGAGGTTGGAGAGGCCCTGGCACAGGTTACCTGGAGCAGCTGTGGGTGTTCCATCCCTGGCAGTATTTACCCTGGTCTAGTGGAAGGGGTCCCTGTCCAGGGGTTGGGGATGGGTTCTAGGTGATCTTTAGGGTCCCTTCCAACCCAAACTATGCCATGATTCTATTTCAGTAGCAGTTTAATGGCATATTTATTTAATGAGACAGAAACCACTGCTGCCTTAACCCATCCACTTGGACCAACACTGCTCCCAGTCCCCAGCAGGGCTCCACCACGTTATCCTGCAGTGCACACCTTCATCCTTGTGACTCATGTGTTTCTTCCAGTCTATTTTCATTATTATGTAAATCTTGCACTCTGAAATGCTATCTTTATGCAAATTTCAAACAAACACTTCATGCTGGTTTTGCTTCTTTAAGAAAACTGCAGTGAGTGGTCAAAGAGCATGGGAGACACCTGGAGATAATCAGGCTGTCTGGAAAAGGCTATGGATACTTGGAAAAAGTAAATTGAGACATCAAAGATGACATAATATAGCTAGAAATTAAGGCCTATTTTATTATGAGAAACATTGATGAATTAAAGTTATGAATTCAGTATTGATACTTCTAGTATAAACCTATAATCATGAAGTTGCAGGGAGCACTTTACAGACACCCAGAATACACTCAGTGCAACTACCTTGGATCCTCTAAAGTCCCATACATGAACTCCAAAGCCAAGTCTCTGAAATTCTGAGAATGCCAAGAGTTAAACAGTTAAATTATCAAGAATATTCTTTAATAACAGTACATTTTCACCACTATATGTATTACTCAACCATTTCACTGTGATCTCCAGGTCCTGATCCACCTTTCAAGAACATTTGATGATCAAAAAAACTGGTGTATCTAGCCACCACTACTAACTCACCATCTGTGACCAAGAAAAAAAAAGCAAAACACATGCTAATTTTGTTTTTGGAAGGAGAGTATGGAAACCTTACCTTTTCTGTACAAGGTAAGCATTCAAGTACAGAAAAAAAAGTTTTCTAGTAGTAGTCTGTTGTCAAGCTATAGACATTTTGAACTAATGACAAATTTCAAACTAATTGAGAAAGTACTCTCACTCTCTGAAGCTGCAGACAATTGTTTCAAATAAAATGGGAGTGAGCAATAAAATAGTCACCATTTCTACACGCAGCATCTGCTTCAAAGCCTTAATTTCTCCTTATTCATGCAAGAAGAGAATAAAATACTCACTGTCTCAACAAATAACATCTGCTGCAAGTTTCTTAGTGCACAAAGCAGTTGTGGAAACTTCCAGCAATTCATTCTGATGGGATAGTTAGTTGAACAGGCAGTAAGAATAGGCTGTTCTACTTCAAAATAAATACTTCAGTAGTACAATATTTTGTAAATCAGAAATTACAGACTTTTTATGCTGCTTGTGGGAACTAAAGCTCTCGTACTGTCAATATCGCCTTTATTTTCTTAACATATGATATTGAAAGTCCATTATGAAACTAGAGTGCAAATATCATGTCTTAGACTGCCAGAGCACATCATCTTTTGGTGCCTTATTTACTGTTCAATGCCATGTAACTATTTCAGACAATAATCCCAAGCAACTTCTACTAGAGAGAGTTATTTAACTCATAACAACAACATATGAAAAAAATTTAGCTGGAGGTGTACTAAATATGACAAGGCTAGCTGATTCATGGCAGCTTGGACAGGAAAAATCTATGCAGAGCTCGATGTGACTCTTGTCTTTCTAATTGTCAAGATGAAGAACACGCTTCCTTTCTGTGAAATGCTCTGGATGTGAAGTATGGACATTTGAGACAGCTCAGATTTATGGCTCACACATCTCCCTTTTCCAAGAAACCTGATTTGTGTCCCACATATATTCCTGATGCTATTTCCTCCTCTTGATTTTTATCTGGCTGAAGTGATGTAACTAGAAGAGGTTGCATTAGCTGTGCTGGCATCTCTGAGCAGGAAGAAAACATTTCCATAGCAACTTAATACTGCTACACTGCCTTGGTAACCAATTTAAGATAATTATTTATGATGTTTACCTGCACTAATGTTCTAGGGCTGAATATTTTAGGAGACTATAATTCTTAAATATATTTGCTACTTTATAAATAAATCAATTTATGACTAGGCCCATTTTTATAGTTCTGTGTAATATCTAATAAAACCCCTTCCCAGATACAGGCTGAAGACACTCAAATGTGTAAGGGTCCTCAAAATGACTAAAATCATCAAGAAACCAATACCAAGCTGTCAAGCAGAATAGGTTTGTAAGGAGAAGAGGGGGAAAAAAAAGATAATCCATTTTTATTAATGACCAAGATTTAAAGGAATTTTAAAATAATTTTATTTTCACACAATGTTTGAGACAATTTTCCTTGCTCAAAAGTCCGACTCAAAAATCTCAAGACTCTGATTCAATTCATCTTAACTGCATATAAGCCATATCTAATTTTTAATGAGAGGTAATAATAAAATAATCAACACAGCAGATTCAGTTTTTTGAACCTCAAACATATTTTTCCAGTGGCTGCATTCAAAACAACTTCAATCTGTATGCTATAGCCTATTACCATACTATAGATTCAACTTTAAATACAAATTACAGGCTCTTCCTCTTCATATTCCATGACAGCAGTTGTTTGGATTTTTTATTTAAAAAAAAATTCTTTTAATAAATTACAGTAAGCAGAATTAGACCTTGTTTAACTTCAAATATTCTGCTTCTTTGGGTTTGAGTTGTAAGTACACTAAGAAAAAAAACACAGTAAAAAAAGGAAGCAATTCACAAACCAAATGCAAGAGACAAATAAGACCATTTAATATATTATGTGACTGGAAGAGCAGGAACCATGTGAATAACCACTCCCAAGGCCACGTAAAACAGTTTTAAACACCCTTTTTATAATGGAAATATAAAATTGCTAGGATTGGAGGGGAACTTCATCATCTAAGTCCAATAACCCTGCTGTGGTGAGGGCTGGCACTCACTAGGTCAGGCTGCTCAGGGCCCATCCAAGCTGGTCTTGAACACGTCCAGGAATGAGGCAATACCTCTTTGAGAAGGCACAGAGTGTCCTACTGAATTAGTTTTAAGGCTACAAAATACTAGTATGAAATCTTACTGCTATAAACCAATAGCTGCACAGGTCTCATTTTTCTTACAGTTGAGTGTTATCTGCCTGCATTGAAGTGCTTGAGAGACAGTGAGCACACATGTTCATAACTGCAGACGTTCAGTGTCTTGAAAAGTGCCAGGAAAGCACCACTGTGCCAAGAGAGCAATCACTTAATGACATCGATTTCTTGTAAAACATTCCACACTGGGGAAACAGCAGTTATTTTCTTTCACTGTCTGTTGAAAGCAGGGAACAGAGGTCTCAGAAAGAGGAGTGAAAGCAAAAGAATTTGATACCCAAAGTCCTAGTCTAAAGATACATTGTAGACATTGTAATTGTGTGCTCTCTTTTTGTGTGATCAAAGCCTGAGCCGCCAGTTCAATACGAGGATATCCAGCAACAAGCAACTGGCAGCTTTTGGACTTCTGAAAGAGCAGATCCAAAGTTTGGAGGCAAGCTCTCTGAAAGTATAGCTGCCTAGCAGAGCTCTCTGAAATGAGAGAGAGGAGTGCTGGAAAGAGGAGTCTTCTTCAAGCTGGTCCCTGGAAGTGCCTGTAGTGGCAGGAGGCTGGCAGAAGGATAGACAGACATGTGAGGAACAGACAGCTATGGAGTGAAAGAAAGAGGCAGGAACATAACAGTGCAAAGTCTCAAAGGCTGGACTATGATTTAAAGATGAATAAATGATTTAATCCAAAACTCATTGAGGACAATGCAAAGACTTTGCAAATGGCTTGATGTGAGGCTTGTAATCTTAAATGACTGCATTCAGAATCAGTGCTTGACCAGCATATCAAAACCCAGCAAGCACTCCTTAAAAAGTGACCTCACAAAACCTCTTCTAAGAAGATGCCACTGCTTCTTTGAAGATACAGTCATTAAATGATGAAGCGTGTGAACAGTCAGTATGATTTCTCTAAAGTTTAACTATAATCTCCTTATTATTTCTTACTGAGTTTTTGAAATCTTCTCTGTTGCAAACAGGAAACTGAGGCAAACAGCCTAATCTAGAAATTACCTGTAGACTAGATCAGTCAGCTCTTTTTTGTGTGTGTATGGGCATGATCATGTCCAATTCTAACAGCATTTAAGCTTTTTAATTTTGCATTTACCTGAACAAATACTGAAATGCAGTGTAATTTTCCTATCTTACATTAGCTATTTGTTACAGCTGCTTGTTAAGCAGTGAAAAATGAACATTTACTTTTGAAATTTCACTATGCAGTTAAGAACAGTTAGTGTTCCTGTAAGTGAAAAACTCCTCTATCACAGGCTAAATTTTATTTTTAAAAAAATCTTTATTGAAGCAAAGTGATGTTTTTGCAATTAAGAAAAAAGCCAATGACTCTAACATAAAACAAGTTCAGTGTGAGTCAATTCTGAAGCAAACTCAAATATGGACATAAGTCCATTCAGATACACTCATGCACAATGACTTGACATGGATATTATACACTGAATGAGGCATTCTTGTCCCAGTGCAGAAAATTCATCCTGGTTTCTATGGAAGGGTTCTGAACAGCAGCAAGGATGAGAAATTATGTGTTTGTAATAACAATTGACATTCAACTGTAGAAATCTCTGTTCTCCTTATAACATGATAGAGGCTATGTGCTCTAAAGTATACCCAGTGTTCTGCAGCATTGTTTTGTGGGTTGTTGTTTTTTTTTTTTTTGGGGGGGGGTTAACTTTGATTTTGATCAATTCTGTAAAACAAGGCAGCAATGATTGGGGAATGACAAATAAAAAATACAGTTTGAGAGTATGAGGCACCAGCAGAGAAAGGACATTTGTAGAAGTGTTATCCACCTCAGATATATGGAAGACAACAACATATAGTTCTGCTCTCTGAGATGCTTTGCCTGGCTATATACTGGAAGTCCAGACCAAGATCATCTCCAAGGGGACACTTTTTATACTGTCTCACTGTGCTTGACTCTACAAATGAATACAATCCAATCACTGAGCAGTTCCAGGAACGGTGCCAGCCTTTTATGAAGAAGTGTATCAGTCAATCATTCATCCCACAGAACAGGCACTCATGTTATATATTTAATGACCTAATAGGAGCCAGATTGTTCCTGCATTTACCAGACCAAATAGAAGTCAATGCCTGAGAGTAAAAGAAATAAAAGGCTTCAAACAGATTTCAGTGAAAAATTATTAAGCAGGGCAGGAAATCCAAAGCATGATCCAGCTAAAACTAAGTTTTAATCTTTCAAATATTTCTTTCTACAAATAACTGTGGTGGAGTTTGGGGTCTTTTGGGTGTCTTTATTAGTTAGCTTTATGGTTTTCTTCAGTTTTATCTTTTCTGTGGGTTTCTTTTTCTTTTTTGTTTTTATAAAGCAGGAATTATGGAATATAGTTTGTTCTTTCTTTGTATAAAACAGGTGAAAAAGACCTACATTCTTGCCCCTGATGCTTCAAAGATTTCTCTGCTTTGACATCACTTCTAAAACTATACCTTGGTAGTCAAAGAACTGCCTATGAAAGTACTAAACACTCCTACAACACAGAAAATGTTTTGGTAAATGGCTTGATGGAATCTCAGCCCTCATCATGTGCATCAAAATTGGTAAGCCCCAAGGGCAGCAAAGCTCCACCTCCGTTTGTGATACATCGAGACAAACAGAATCATCAGCACAGAATCTAATGAGGAGAAGCAGAATTGAAACTATTCAAGCTCAAGTTCAAGTTTTGGAAGAAGTGTGGGAAAACGTCTAAAAGCCTAGTGTGGGAAAATGTTTTTTACTCATTTTATTATGCTAAACAAGTCACACATCAGTACAGTACAGTTCCAGATTCAGCTGGAATCATCAGGTGTCAAAGCATTACTTTATTCCTCTTAATTCAAACCACTTCAGATTGTCCCCTGATGGCCTAAAGCTGCAATGGTCACCTATGGCTGTCTTTCAACTTTCTGCCAGAAATCATTACTGAAGTGAAGAAAGGGGGACACCTAGGGTTGTATTTAATGAAGGAC
Source organism: Irena cyanogastra (assembly GCA_013397155.1). Classification (NCBI taxonomy): domain Eukaryota; kingdom Metazoa; phylum Chordata; class Aves; order Passeriformes; family Irenidae; genus Irena; species Irena cyanogastra. Next base: position 393,588 of record VWZV01006363.1, on the reverse strand, counting down.
AGCAACCAGAAAAGGTTGTTCTGTTGAATATTGAAAATCCCCTATAAAACCATGAAACTCATGAAAAGATTGCCAATTCATGTGGATGTTAATTACTACTGTAATCTAATCATGAAAGTAGAAATAACTAATCCTTATGGTGATAGGTGGACAAGAGCAGCCAAAGTGAACAGAGAACACAAGAGCTTTCTATGCAAAAATGACAAAAATCCTCCTACAAATGAAGCAAAAATATTCCAACTCAGAACAAGCTTTAAAACCTTGTACTCTTACATGTCAAATGGCTGCATCTCTTGCTTCAGTAAATCCATTGTGCAAATGACCAAAGCACTGCTAAGGTAAGAAAAATCAAAGAGTGAAAACTGCACAAGGGGAAGTGGTATGTTGGTACCATCACCCCAGTTCCAAAATAAACATTACAATCTGCATTACGTGCAACAATGATGCACTCTGAGCACAGTGCCACTCTCTATAAACAGATGTTTTTCCAGATGACTGATACAGTGGCTTCTTCTGAGCAACTGATTTCAGGCATATAGAAGCAGAAAACAGAATAATGTGTGGGTACAATTTTTTATGGTAAGGGTGAGAAATACATTGATGCTTTTTGCACTCACATTTGACTAGTCAAAACTATGCATTACTCCATGGACCAAAGAAGCCCTGAAACAAACCCTTGATACAAAGACCCTGAATACACAAATATCCTAAAACTCTGCTGTGGCATTTATTCTGTATGAGCTACAACACCAAACTTAAAATGTAGGTCCTTAGGGAGAGATTGAAAGAAATAACAGCCAGCTTTTGAAGCTGATCTCACATTTCTCAGCTTTACAAATAGAAAGAGACTCAAAATTTATTATCAATCCCAAACCATTAACAAGAATGTGAGAATCATCACATTTCCATAGTTTCATCAAATCATCATCTTATTATCCAGGAACTGTCATTATTTACACTACTGAAGCATCAGCTTCTCCAAATCCTTATTTGAGTCTATGCTAAAATGTCCCATCACCACAGACTTCAGATCCTGAAGAAAAATAACAGGGAAAGAGACCCACACTGCTGAAGCTCCCACTTTCATAATAACCCCATCTATATTAAACTTTATTTGTTGCAAGTGTCCCATTGAAAAAGGATAGGTCCACATTTGTGACTAAAACTAACCACTTCCCTAAATATGGTCAGGACTGAGAAAGTCACATTGTTCTGTGATCATAACTTCATTGTTTGCACTAAGATACAAGGAAAAGGAGCATGGAACACAATCTGGAAACGGAATAGCAGACCCAAATTTAGAGCAAACACAAACAAAAGCTCTGATTCCATCATTTAAATATTTGATCATCTTATTAGGACAAGGTAATATTGGTGTTATTCATGGTAAGCCATCCAAGGAGACAAAAATCCCTCGAGTCTCCATCAAGGCAAAACATAATGCAGTTAATTATATTATTTAATACACTGCAGAAGTGCTCCTTCTGCAGGACCAGTGCTTCTTACCATATTTATAACACGCAAGAAAATAAACTTTTGCAAATGCTGATTCATTGACATGTATATGGGTTTTTTTCCTGTAACCCTTTAAATAATGACCCTATTTTGCTTTCAAATTTACGGCTGCTAAAATCAGAAGGGCCTGAAATCCTCCTTCTTTCAGCTAAAATCTAATTGTAAAATAAGTATCTGGAAAAGGAAAAAGAAAAGTGAAAAAACATCCCAGGTTAATTTCTAATAGTCCTGCAATAATCTCTAAACTATTGAACAAAGGGTTCACATCTGTTAAGGAAACTTTCCTGTCTGGCCATCCCAGGCTTCCCACAGCACAGTCTCAGCCCTTTGTGTCCTTTCAGTAATTTTATTTAGGAGAGCCACGTTCAGATCCCAGCTGGGTTAACCTTGCACTCGCCAGGCAGGTTTCACCTCATGAGCCATTGGCTGCTTTGGGAATAGTTCCTCTCCAACTCTTCCACTGGGTGACTTGGCCTCACATGAACAAATATTAATTGCAGCAGAGACAAACAGAGTTTTTCCATAGCCCACATGAACACTACAACCACTGAACTGTAAAATCAGTGCTGCTCTCCAGCACAATAGATATTTAACCATTCAAAGAGTGAATGAAAGCAATCAAGACACAAAAGAGGAACCATCTCAGTACCTCAGTAATTAGGTCTTTGACTGAGAACAAGCAGCACCTGACAAAAATGGAGATCTACAGTTTTCTCTCTTAGAGCAGCAGAATAAAGCCTTCAAAGCAGCACCCAAACTCTGGTCACATGCCAAATACCATGGAGTACCCTGCACTAAAGAAGCTGCCATTCCTCAGCTCCCTGCTAACCTGTATTGAACTGGACCTCTAGCACTTGCAACAAACTACAAAGGAGCCAGGACAATCATGTGCTCTAAAAAACAGCTTCTAGATAGTCTAGTTTAATTTCCCTGCACTGAATTTCATAAAAGCAATTGGAAAACAGCTTTCAGAAACAACTCTTGGCTTTTGCATCCCTGCAAGGATACAGAATACATAAATATTTGTGGAATTTCTCTTTTTCCTTCAATCTGACAAAAAATTCATAATGGAATTAAAAAGGACCAAGCTTTAAGCTTAGAATTACATGGTATTTAGATGCAAAAGAATGCATCTAAAGAGTCAGAGAACGTATGGAATGACACACTCATTTATGCTCGCTTTGTTATAGCAGACGATTCCTCATTTAGATATGCTGCATGAAAAATAGATCTGCTCCTAGTAAAATTAAATGTTACTGATGCATGCATTTTTCCTGAAGTCTATTTTTGACAGACATTTATTACATTGAATCATTCTGGTTTTTATCAAGCTTTGCACAACTAAATGTTGACAATAGAAGGAACATTTTTGATAAATATTTTTAGCCAAGACTAGACTGTGGGGGCAGAAATCACTCAGTCATTAAATGAATCCAGCTAACCTTGTACAGCTGCTCTACTTCTTTAAAAATTACTAGTACAAGATCAGGAAGGCTGTGTAAGTGAATAAGTTCATGTAGCAAACATAGTTTATTATTTCATGGTAACTACCACATTACAATATGTACTGGCTGCACAGACTTAATGAAATATAAAAATAAAATCCATATTTAACCTTGGAAAAAACCATGAAGTTCACTGACCTATCTCTGCAGGCAACCACTAAGTTGGGGTAGGCTGCTTTTCCTGTTTTCAACAGCTGGTCAAGCCTGATCTAAATTCAAGAGGAATTTGAAACTCAGAGCAATTATTTATTTACAGTAAGGAATGTGAATGCTGTACCAATGCTTTCACCTAAAGAGCAACATCAACCCAGAAGAAGCAGCTACAGATTGAAATGAGTGCATTTAATGGAAAAAAATGTTATTTCTCTGAACCACACATATCTTGAGTTAACCAGCACCTGTCTCCACATATGCATTACCACTATCCATCCACACATGAACCAGAAACTGGAACTATGTTTACAGTTACACACATCAATGCAAGAAAAGAAGGTATGAGGCAAAGGTGAAATAACCTCACTACAGATGCAAGAAGTCTAGGTAAATTTTGTGGCTTGCATAAAAAAACTGAACAAAAAAGGAATGGGTCTTCTGGTTTTCCCTTACTTTGGAGCCTGAATTACCAAGTTTTCAAATCACAAGGAGGTTTAAATTTCAGCAGAAATCTTGAAGGGTGCAAAACATGAAATTATGTGATCACTAAAATGCTTTAAAATAATTTCTTCCCAATTTGATATTAAAAGATGCATTCACTGTATAAATAATACATATGGAAAGGTAGCAGACTGTTTCATGAAAAGGGCAAAGGCCATGGAGATAGGGAAATAAGTGTCTTTACATAAAGGTTACAAATCAAGACATTTCCAGAAAACCCATTTATTTGCTGGAACAAACAATATCCTTATGACTGCCAGGTAATGTATTTTGAGATATACACCAAAATCAGACTCCACCTAACTGGCATATTTTGCGTTCTTCTGAAAGAAGATCTTTAGAACTGCATCCAAAACCCTTAAGATTTTCAAGCATACTCATTTCTTGCTCTGCCCCCTGAGCCATAAAATCCCTGAGTCTTGTTGTGTTTTCACAGAACTTGTGCATGGTTCCACTCCAGTGAGACACTAACTGGAACCCAGCCCATCACTACCAGCAAAAGCAATGGGCCACAAAATCACTCCAATAGTTAGAAATTCATTTGTCTCATTACTATTCACAAATGCAACAAAGCAGTTAAAAAATGAAATTAAAATGTAAAATACCAGAGAACAGTAGCCCAAACAACTTTAGCTTTCTGTGACTAGCAATTATAATGCAGACAACCCATGCAAGCACTGCCTTTGGCAGGGTTACAGGAAAACTCTTTAAAAGCATTAAATGGCTTAAGAGACAAGATACAGCAAAGAGGCAGGAGGGGCTGGAAAGCAAGATCGTGTTCCTCACAAAACAGTGTCAGTTCCATCTGAAAAACAACGCTGCATCAGCTCACCCACAGACAACTTGCACCTCAGCAAAAGGCAGCTTACATAAATAGGAACAACTACAGCTTATCTGGGCAGAGGTAATGTATATTTAGCTGTGAACATTTAAAAGGAACTCAAGTTTGATTTTGCTCAGATCAATGCTTAGCATGTGAAGAACCTTGTTCAAAGCTGTATCTGCAGGATGAAATAAGAGATTCTTTCTTTGTACCCCATTCATGGCTCCTCTATTCACTGGGTGTAGAGTTCATGGGCACAGTGTCTGCCAGAAGATAAATCCAGAAAAAGTCTTCATATAAAAGTAGCGATGTAGAAAACTTCTTGAAACTGGTCTCTTTTCCTACAGGAGATTGGTTTTGGTGTTAGGGCAGTGAGGCTTAAGGAGTAATATTCCTTTCACCCCAAAACCCATTTTTATTTTTTCCTCTTTCGTTGCTGTACAAATATACTATATTCTTTTTATTTATTACTTTATTTTCTAGTGTTAATATGAATAAATATATTAATATATTCATAAAAAACATTTATTTTCGAAGAAAAATAGAAAACTTATAATTTCTCTAATTCTTAGTTGACAGGTGGTGAGAGATCAAAACCCATTCCACACTGGCTTACCAGAGATGGATATATGACTATTTCTGCTCAAAGAGAGCAAGATGTTATGTAACAAGAAATAGAAGAAAAACAGCATCTTGATTCCTCTGCATCCTCAGTATTTCACATCAGAATAAGAATGGACCTCTTGGATCATTCCCCATGGTGAGAGAAAGTGCTTAAATTGAATTAAACACCTGGTAAAGAGCAAGTCTCCATTGGGTTTTTCATGCATGCTTAGGCACCAGATCACTTTCTCTCCCAACTAGTTAAACCTATTATTTGGAGTGAAGCTACAAGATTAAAATATCCAAAAGGCCGACAAAGAGATTTTGCTAAGGAAGAAAAGAATCACAAACATACTTTATACAGAAAAGCACTGAGGTGCTGAGATCAACCCTGTTGTCTAAATTCTATTATTACTATTATTAATTTCTAATCACTCCTTCCCTCACAAAAAAACTCAACACTATTTAAGAAGTATCTATACACCAGGAAATTTTAAGGGACACTGTGCTGTTAATTTTTTTGATATCTTTCTTTTCATTCAAAAAATATGAAGAATCGACATGTTTGGATATGTATCACAAAAGAAATTCAACTGGCTTTACTTGAAAGCATGAAGACAGCTAATACTTGAAAAATTACATGAAATGGATAGCACCTTCTCAGAAGAGATGCCTATTTTTCAGTGCCAAGACTACTTTTTTGTAAAAGGAAATTGGGCCCTGAAGCCAAATTTTGCTGCATGCTTTTATAAACATAACAGACCCTAGGCAGAATTAATGTCTTGCATTTCACCAAGATGAAGTTTGCATAATCATCCTCTGAGATGTCAGGAATCAGGCACATCATTCATTCTCTCCCTATTAGCTTGTTATTATTCATAAAACTTTATTGTGCCATCCCAGCCTATACCAAAGTCAGAATTAAGAAACTCCTCAAACCTTTCTGTAGGCCATCTAGTTAAAAACAACCAAAAAACTCATTTAAAATGTGACTTTAACTTCTGAAGCAGGTACTAGTCTTTCCCTGGATAACTGTTTAGTTACATGGCTGTAACAAATAAACCAACACAAATAAATAATATTTACACAAATAAACCAAGGTCCAGAATTTAATAAAGATGGGAGATTTGACTCATCTCAGATTCTTCCAACCCCCCACAGAACTCATTTATTTCATCACATTTCTGTTGCACTCAATGCAACCACTAAGGAGGCAGAAGAATGGGAGGGGGAGCCCTGACAGAATAGCCTTGAATATTTTACTTTTCTTGTCCCAAACTGGTTTTATCTAATATGAGTTTGATTAAAGTCCACTCCCAAAAAAGCCGTTCTGTCTCATGTCTACTGCATTTCTTTCAGATCCTTGAACTGACCACCATGAGGGACAAAATTTTCTTATTGTTGTTAGATGTCAACACAATTAATTCTGCATCCACAAGAAGTCAGGAAGGTGATAATACTCAAAAGCAACTGAATCCTAAATAACTTTGATCAGGTATGCCTGTTTCAGTAAATGTTTGCAGATGGGGAAAGGGGAAAATTGCCAGACCGAAAGAACAAAAGGAATAATGTATGAGTCTCACTTGGGATATGTATTAGAAAAAGAATTCAATAAGGTTGTCACCTTTTCTAAAATATTTCAGAAGGGCTCTGGAGCAGCAGAGGTGTTTTTAAAATATTCATGTTGGCTGTTCACTCCACACTGCAGAGACAAAATCCTCCCTTGCAAGGTATTATCCAAACTATTCAGGAAGTGGGTAAGAGAAGCCCTAAAATAAGGAATTAGGCCTCTTTAAAGGGGATTACTGCCCTGTCACTGCTGTGGTTTGTGTTGCAGACCTGCTCCACTCAGCTGCTGAAGGACAGGAACCCACCAGCAGCTGTGGGCAGGTGGACAGCAACACCCAAACCTCCAGACACCCCCAGCACTGATCACACCCCCACACAAACCTGGGCCCTCATCTAGCACAAAAGTTTTTGTGTTATCTCTACAGAAATTCTATGACTCAACATCCAGCTTAAATGCGATCCCTAGTTTCAAATAATGCACACATAAATATTTATCTTCTGTTGTAGAATAAATTCTTTAAATCAAACTATATGGGGACTACATTTTCAGTCTACCAGGAAAAAAGTTCTTAGATTGTCATTTTAAACTAATTTATATACTGCATGATATTCAGTATACTTCAGAAAAGTATATTCATAACTTTACTTACAGTTAAACTAAGCTCTCTTTAGGAATAAATTTACTCTTACAGTAGCACATTAGGATCAAAGCTAAGTTACAGCAGGCAGAGTTTAGATGAAATATCATCTCTAGGTATTCCATTTGTAAAATAATGCTTTACTATTTCTCTCATAAGTTCTTCCCAAAGGGTAAGTTACTAACAGAGGAATCGGCTTTGGAAACAAAAAGAATACAGTAAAGTATATTTATTCACACACACAAACTGAATATGTTTAGAACTATCAATATTTCCCAAAAAATGGCAAACAAACTCCTATTCTTTGAAAGAAAAAAAGGTGGTTTTGGAAAAGGTTTAGAATATAGTTAAAAATACTTCTCAGTTAAAATATAATTAATTTCCTTCATCACAGTCTTATGGAAGATAAAATGGGCATATTCAGCAAGAGTTCTTTCCCAGACCTGTTTACAAATATAATCATATTCTATCACATTTAGATTAAACCAATTGCATCAAGGGGAATGAATACAAGTAAATACCTGGCTAAGTAGCACACATCAGTCTTGTTAGTGAAGGGATATGAATGAGAAACTTTATTTCTATTTGAAGATCTATTCTATCTGAATAATTTAATAGTATCTGACTGCAAAAAATCCAAATCTAAATTCCATCTACAATCACTAAAACAATATTTGCTAACAAGAGTTTTCTGCAAGCACATTAAATTAAACAGACGTTTCTAGAGAAAAATATCTTCCAAATTGGAATGAAAGTCTTGCAATCTCAAAAGTAAAACCAGAATTAAGTTTAAATCGTATAAGACCCAAGTGTATAATTTAAGGTCAGATCACCTCTCTCAGGAAAATGATTTATAAGATTGATATTTGACAGATTTGGCAGCCTGCCAGAGGGTATCAGAGAGGAAGCAAATTACACCAAATGCACAATTCTGAAGCATTGGAAGGTTTTGATACAATGGAAAGGTTTTCCTAACTTGTACACTTACAGTGTGTAAGTCAAAATTATACTTAAAATATTTTCTATATAATAAAATTTTTATTATAGTGTTTTTCTTCAGAAATACCTAACATAGAATGATTAAACTGTAATATGCCCCAGCTGTGAGTAAACTCTAAGGAGAGACTAAAGCAGGACTTTTGGCCACACCCAATTAAGGTCTTTATGTCTCTTACACTGCTGACTATCCCTGCTACACTTCCTTTGTGGCCACAAGCAGATATGAGTGATAAAAGGTAAATCTCTAGCACATAAAATCCTGCAGGCCTGGTTACACAGAACTAAAACATGAGAGCTTTAATTTAAATGGGAATAATGCAGAACCCACAGTCCATGGCTGGACAGTAAGCTAGTTTTTCCAAATGAGCCTGAAGTCAGGATTTTTCCAGTTTTAGTCCAGGATTCCTTTAGGAATCTGGCACTTTGCATTTCTGTGCTTCCGTACTGATGCATCACACACCACAAAATGAGCATCACAGATGACTACTACTAGAAAGCCAACAAGATGGGCATGAGAAAGGAGAAGAGCCAAACAATTCTGTTGAAAAGAGATGAAAAATTAGCAGTTACACTCTACAGCATCAAATTTATATCACATCAATGTGACACTAGAAAAGTGTTGAAAATCTTCATAATAAAACAGTGCATGAATTCACATGAGTAAAGTGTCAGTTCTGTAATGAATTTTTGAAATGAGAAGTTACTTATAAATAATGCACTAACTGTTCTGGCTATAATGGTAACAAAAGCCAAAAGCCAAACCTGAGGGAGATTTAATGTTGTAACATTTGGTGCACTCAATTTCATTTTAGAGAGAGCTGGAAAAGACAGCTCAGAGCTCCCCACCACCTTTACTCATCTTGGCACACAACAGCAGGTACAAGTCAGATTTCACAGGGCTAAAGAGACAAATTTTACTTCTACATTAGTGAAATGAGATTGGCTTCCTCCACTTTCTTTCACCCTTTTAAATAGAATCACACCTAGAGAACAAATAGTTCTATAATAGCACAAACACTGAAATGTCACAGGGGTTCATGATTTCAGATAGCAGTTGTAGAGAGTTGTTTAATTCAAGGACATTTCACTAAAAATGATAACAGACCAAATTCTGCCAGCCACTGTATCTTTCAATAATATTGGCAACTGAAGGCATGATTTCAACAAAGTTAAAGGTAAACACAGTCTATCATCTTAAGCTTCCTTTCTAAAATTAAATTTGAAGTGAAAAATATATTTCATGTTTTGATTTGCATTCAATAGTTACAGTTAGTATCATTATTAATTATAACATTTTATGGTCAAAGTTCTCATTTTATTCAGGGCTACATCCATTTCCACTGCTTTGGAATTATTTCATATTGCAGAGTTGTTAATGTTTGCTCTTCTGACACATGGCAAATGCAGTAGAAGTTCAATAAATTATTTACATTTTTAAAGACCAAAATCTTATTAACATTTGCCTGGAAGAGTACATCCATGCTCTGTTCTAAAGCTGAAAATGTAAATTAGCTTCTTCTGGCCTGATTATTTTCTCACTCTGTCATTGTTTTCTCAGTTAGAATGGTCCAAATGAGATAAATCAAGACCAGGGCATATAAATACCTCCAAGAATAATTCCCCAGCACCCTCAGAGCTGAACTTAGATTGATCAGTTGCTGCAAAAGGAAAACACTGCAGACACACACAACATCAATATTGAGAAAAAAAGTCTCAGTAACAGGAATTCCTACTTCAAGATTTCAAAGTTCAGCATATATTCTGTAGACCTCTTTGGCTTTATCGGCAACACAGGGGGGACACGAGGCAGACAGAATATGAAGATGTACCTCTTGTTCCTGAAGCTCTTCCTACTCTGAAAAAAGCAACAAACACTGCTGAAATTTTTGAGGCTTTATCAATAGTAAATGAATGTAACTGATCTAGCATCCGAAATACAGGCAGAGAGGCCCGGGGAAAAATGAAAATAACTACGCTTATTCTAAGAGGTGAGTCATGCTACATTCTGCCAATTTTCTGATAAAATGCAAGCAAGAGTCCACGTGGACAGTATGGACGAGGCAGTGAGTCTGTGTAGGTGAAGATTCCTGACTGGAGCAAGTAAAGAGGGAAAGAAGTTGGTAATGAGGAGTAGGGTAGAGAAAAAAAGAGAAAAATTACAAGTAAAAAGTGTAGAAAAACAGAAGAGTTTGTTGTTTCCAACCCAGCTCCTGCTCAGTATCTGCATTCCATCATCCTGTAGTTGAAGAGCTCTTCCTGGATGGAAGGCAATAGGAGGAAGACAGGAATCCTGCTGCTGAACTCCTCATTGTTTTTTTGTTTCCAGTCCTCATTACAGCAACACCTTGCATGATGCAGGAAATTCCCCTCTCCCTTCTTATCCCAATCTTAGACTAATAGCTTGAGGCTGATTTATTTTCTTTGGATCAAACATTATTGTGCTGCACAAAGTTCAATGAGCTATAGAATGCCCCAGAAGAATACAGTGTTACATGAATATGACAAAGTAATCTCATCTTCTTCTCTATACAAAAGGGGGAATAATTTCCTGTTGACAGGAAAATATTTGACTAAACCAGAGGCATCAGAGAGCAGCCTTTCATGGAGAGAGGGACTGGGGAAAACTGCTTAATAATCAGCAGTTTATATGTCCTGACAAGTGCTGTGTACAGCAAGCATTGAAGATGATTTATAGGCAGGAGTTACAAAGAGAATAAAGGCTTGAAATGACAGTGAAAACCAGCAGAGCTGCTGGTCATTGTCATCATGACAAAGTGAGATGTTTTTTGTTTGCTTTTTCTTTTTTATTACAAGAGAGTTGGTGATTTCAACCTAATATCACTTGCTACCCTGTCATATTGTTCAGCCTGACCAAGCTTCCTCAAAAGAGCACACACAATGCAGATCAGATCACCTCAATAAAGAGAAACTATTGCATGACCTTTCTGGAAAGAGGAGCCAAGTAATTCATTTTGCTGCAGCAGCATTAGCAAAAGGCTGACAGGGAGCACACAGCTTTCCCTCCCCTTATACCACTGCCTGGAGCCTGCTGAAACAGCAGGGAGCCAGCCCAGGATAAGCCTGTCTGTTAGCATTTAACCTGAGCAAAAAAAACCCCAACCCTGCTCACAACAGACAGAAACAAGGGATACATTCCCTGGTGTGTTTCCTGGGATGGGGAGTCTCTGGGAGGATAGTCTTTGCAACACCAAAATGCATGATGAGATCTGTTTGCTCTCTTCCAGGGAGTGACTCACTCCTTCAGCACTCTTCAAAGGCTCAGAGTCCTTAATTTCCAAAGATGGATATGAGCACAAAGTAGTAAAGTGATTTTTTAAATTAATATCTCAAGAAAACAGTTGTTCTGGCAAAGAAACATGAGTCTTTCCTAGCAGAGCTTCACTATGAGCAGGTTTCCCCTGCTCTCCAGAGATTAGGGCAACACAACTTGGATTGCCTAAACTTCTCCCCTTTCCTCTCTTCAAATCTCTCAGCAGGGAAATACAAAAAGCCTTTAAATCTCTCATCACTCACTAGCTAAATGTCTGAACATGGGCACACTGATATTATATCACAGCACTTTGCCCTAGGGCCACTCTTCAGCTCACTGTTTATGCAGGGTCTGCTGGGAACATCATTCAAAAATTGCTGTTCAGAAATGAGTATATCATTGTAGAGTGTGCACAAATCCAGTGCTGTGCATACATTATAATCTAAAAAAGACAGGATATTGAAATATAATTCATGAACATAGTACATTATACACTAATGAGATTATTTTGGGATGCAGATGATAGCAATATGCCAGCAGAGAAATTCCATAAATGCTCAGAACAGAGCTCTTACACCTAATACTTTGCACTTAAGGCAATCTGTAAGAAGCACCTTCAAAAACAGAGTAGGACCTCAGCTCAGAGTCCTCAGGCAGAAAGCTGCTTTCCTCAGTTCAGTCTTGAAATAACTGAGCACTGAAACAAGTGCTTTAATCACAAGTGCTAAAAGTGATTGGGACTTCCCCTTGCTGACTTGGAATCATGCCTTTAACCTGCCACACCACAGCCTCTGAACTCAGGCTAGAGAATCACTCCAGGGCAGAAACAGAATCTGCTTCATTACCTCTGTTCTGCACTGGGGATAGGAGAACTTTGCATTATCTTGAACACAGCTAACATTGTTGTACAGTCTGTCAAAATCAGTGCTCTGGTCAATATGAATTCATGACTTTGGCAGATTTTGGGGTTAGGATTTAAATGTACAACAGTACTCAGCAATGCTAAGGGGATGAGGTTTTTTGACCATTTGAGTAGAAACAAGGCCCAGAATGGCAAAGGCAGTTTTACAAATTACACCAAAATGCTTTCCTTTTATTTTTTGTGCATGTTCTGTTTTATGATTACTAAGATTTAATATATCACATCGCCTAAAGCATCAGTACCAACAATTTAGTACTGATATCCCTCAGCTTCTCCTCATCAGGCTTGTGTTCCAGACCCTTCCCCAGCTCTGTTCCCTTCTCAGGACATGCTCCAGCCCCTCAGTGTCTTTCTTGTTGTGAGAGGCCCAGAGCTGGACACAGGATTTGAGGAGTGGCCTCACCAGTGCTCACTCGGGGACAGTCACTGTCCTGGTCCTGCTGCCACACCATGGCTGGGACAGGCCAGGTGCCATTGGCCTCTTGCCCACCTGGGCACACCTGGCTCCTGTTGACCAGCACCCCAGGGCCTTTCCCACCAGGCACTTTCCAGCTCCTCTGTCCCAGCCTGGAGCTGCAAGGGTTGTTGTGACCCAAGGGCAAGACATGGCACTTGGTCTGGTTGACAAAAACATCCATTCAGTCCATTTTGAGTAATAACGATAAAAGTTTGTATTCCATCTATTTTCAGCCAAAAAAAAAATCCTCCTTAAAGGCATTTCAATTATAGAAATAAATTCCATAGCCAATAAGGAGTTAGAAAAAAACTCAACAAAAGTAACAAAATATTCTGCAAAGAGTGATCTCGGTCATTATATTCCCAGGTCTGCAATAAGCTGAGTCAAATCATGCAACACTTCCCTACAACTTTCAGCAAGAGGTGTTACAGAAAACAAGAAATCATAATGGCATAATGAACAATGCTGTGAAGGGAAGATTAATCAGGCTTCTTTTGGATTAAATACTCATTTATAAGTAGTTAGATGATTAACAGATGTTTTAAATATTCTTGTTTCTGTTATGAATAGCACACTGCATATGCATTTAAAAAAATGGTGTTGAAATTAGTGATTTATGAGAATAAGCTACAGCCACAGCTTATGTAATTAATGACCTGTGTACCCTATTGGGAGATACTATTTATTATTAACGGCTCCTAATCACAGATTAAACACTTCAGATAGCGCCTTATTATAAGGTATGGCAGATATAGATGCCTGTTTAAGAGTCTAATGTTGGAACTGCAATACCATTGAACACTCACAATTATTTACTGAGATTTGGCAACACAGCTCAGCAACAGAGCAGGTACAAACAATGCACTGAAATACCCACAGTGCCTTACAGAGTAACTGGGCAAATCCAAACCCACCAAGAGACTTTCCCTCATGGAAGTATGTGCTGGACACACTTTGTGACCAGAGACCTCAGTTAGGCACAAAGCTTTGCAGGAGGTCCTGAGTGCCAAAAAACCCAAATGAGCTGAGGTTTTAGGTGATAAGGTCTAGGATTATGCAGCAGCAATAAAAACTCACTGGATAAGTGGTTACTTTCTTCAAAAGAAGCGCTAGTTCCACAAGCAAATCTTCAAATAGACAAAAGTCTGAATACTTTCAAGGACAGTGTTACTACAGCTATGATAGTCTAAAAAAATATGAGTTCTACTTTCTAATTGTGTCTTATTTGCTTAGACTAACTGCTTATTTTGAAAAAAAAAATAATAAAAAAATCACTGAATCTCACCTGGCTCATCCTTCACATATAGTATAAACTTAGAAGTTAAAGTTCAAAATATGAATGGTGAGTTTAACCACAATTTAATCCATTACTCTTTCACAGTAAGTTTTTCCATGTTCCATGAGCAATAAATTACTTTTCCTTTGTTTCCCATTAAAGAAGGAAACCATCTTGAAATACCTTTCCACACCAAAGTGGCCCTTCTGCTCCATAGCTTGTACACTCAGCTAGTTTAACTAGATACATGGACCAGTCAAAACAAAACCAGTTCTCATTTTTCATTTAGCTTTGAAGTTTTGCTCCCATACTCTCCAGTCTGGTGTGGTTAAATGGTGCAGAAGTTAGATACAACCCAAGAAATTCTTTAGTATGTCCACAGCCCAAGTAAAAAAAAAAAAAAATCCAAACACAACTGCCCTCAACAATAGGAGAAAAAACCCAGCAAATAGCAAGGATTAATATTTTCAGACAAGAAGGAAAGTGATATGGAGAACTAAGTTAAAACCTTAACAATTCTGACAGACAAAAAAGCGGATAAAAAAAATCCACCAATCACTTAAACGATAAAAAGGTAGGGTTTTTATATTAATTAATTCTGCCCCAAACTGCTTTTACATGTTACAGAATGTGCCATCTGTCACACCCAAGCAATCCTTCACACGGGTGGATGTTATGCTAAGTAAGCATTTGGAATACAACAGCTCCAGCTGAAAGCTGGCTCTTCCACACGAGGAGTCAGCCTGGGAACACGGGTCTGTGGCAGTACTAACAAGCTGCACCACAGCTGTTTAACTGCATTTCATAGCAGCATCATTAAACCCACCTCCAGGAGATATTTCACCCTACACAGCGGATCAAAATCCTTTGCTTGGTTAAGGAAAACCACTATGACAATATAGAATTGAGAGTTAAATCACACCAGGATTGTCATAATATTAAGGGGACTTCATTTCCCAGTATCCAGGAGCCACTGGCAGTCACACTCACTTTTTTTGGTTTTAAGGTCATGACACTGTTAGAATTTCCCAAGTTAACAGATGAGACATGAAAAACAAATTCCATAGCATAGAGTCCTCTCCCAAAAGAAATGTGTCAGCTAGTAGACAAGCACCCAAGTTTTTAAATAGTATTTATTACATGCCCCATAGTGTGCCACATTTACCACAGCTTCCAAATGTTCAGTGGGATATCTGGCACACAACCAAATTTCAATTAATTCAATGTAATTGCAACTTGAATTTGCATCTTGTATCTTGCAATGTATATCGCTTAATATTATTTTGGACAACAAACACCATTCTGTCTACCCTACACTACCCTCTGCATGTCCTGCAAGTTGTTAATCCCAAAGGAGTTATTCCTTTAAAGTGCCCATTAAAAAATCAAATGGCTGTCCTGTCTCAGGAAGGGTGGAAGGTCAGGTGGGGCATTAAAATTAAAGCATTATCTAATATTTTCAACTACTATGATTAATTTAAATATGAATAAGTTTAAGGAAAAAATACATCATTATCTGGTGAATATATTGCCACATGTGGATGGATTTGTTTCTGTCCAAGAGCATCATGTTACACTTGCAAATTTAATCTCTGAATTTAATCTCTGAACCTGTTCTTCTCCAGTCAAAACTGCAAATGCCCTACAATTATATTGCAGAGATATGCACTAGAACTTCTGGTTCTTCACACAACACAAAAAATTTTCTTGCTACTTAAAAGGATTATTTTAAAGTAGTAGGATTATACTTCAAATGAAGTTTTTAGAAATTAAACTATTTCTATTAGCAAGACCAGAATTCACATCTCATGCAGATACCAGTGTGATGCCATTAGCCAGCCTAATAGATTTCAGTTGATGGCCTATAAAATGGAACAATAATCCAAAACAAACCTTTCCACATAACTCTGTAATTTGAAGAGTGGTTTAAAGTTGCTCCCTTGGAGAAAGTCTGCTTTAAAATATATCTGTGGTTAGAAGAATGTTGCTTATTAACAAGCCACAATTTTCCTATGCTGTTCCATAGTCAGTTCATAAACCCAGTGAAGCAGTATCACAATACTAACAGTTAACAAGCCAGAATAGAAAAGTTTGTTTGGGACATTACTGTTATGATGGATCTGTAGGTATAAATAAATAGAGGCTACCATAAATATTAAATCTATCAGAAAATGCATAATGATTAATGAGAGTACATCCCATGAAAAAATAGAGACGCAACACTATTTCTAAATATGCAGCAGGTTTTATTGCCTTCTAAATACAATAGTACTAAGCAGATGAGAGCCACAGGGCAAAAGAGTCACTGTAACTGATTTCTCTAATCCTCCAGAACATTTGTAGGAGAACAAGATAGTGGAGACACTACAGGTTATAAAAAATGACATTTTTAAAGACAAAATGGGCTAAAAAAAATCTTAGCTGAGGTCATCCAGTCATTAATAAAGACAGCGTGCTACAATCAAGTGTCTGGATCAGTGTAATTGCATTGGGATGAAATGAAGTTTTCCCATTAAGTCTCACTAGAAATTACACAGATCCCCTTTTCTCTTACTCCCCCTGGAGTCAACACCAAATATTCATCAGCTTCAGTGAGCTTGCTGATGGTCCTAAATAATCCTTGAACATACATTGCAGGGCACTTGATTTGTCTTTAATTCTGATGAGGCATCACAGACATGTAATTTCAGCTAGAATTTCCTTTTTTTAAAGGAAGAAGCTGGAATGAAGACATTTCCCTTTCTTGTGAACCTTTTCTAAAGAAAACTAACATCACCTCAGCTCATCTTATTATTGGTGAGCTGCTCAGCTTTGCTGGAGCTTGACACATGGTAGAGACAGATGATCTAACCCCACAACTTCTTCAGGAAAGTCTTTCCAGTGCCTCCCACCGTAACAAAGGATTTCTTCCCAACAGCCAAACTAAACCTGCCTTCTTTCAGTTTGAAACCATTCACCCTTGTTTATCATTCCCTGCCCTTGTAAAATGTCTCTCTCCAGCTCTTGGAGCCCTTTTAGGTACTGGAAGATGCTATAAAACCTCCCTGGAGCCCCCTCCCAGCTGAACAACCCCAACTCTCTCAGTCTGTCTTCACACCAGATACTCCCTGGCCCATTGATCAGCTCCATGGCTCCCTCAGGAATTGCTGCAACATCCTTTTGCTGGGACCCCAAGTGGGGTGTCTCAAGAGCAGAGTCAAGGAGGAGAATCCCCTCCCCCGACCTTCTGCTCACTCTTTTTGAGGCAGCCTGGGATAAATTTGGCTTTCTTGGCTGCCAGGGCACATGGCTCAGCCACATCCAGCCCCTCACCCAGCAACACCCCCAATTCCTGCTCCTTAGTGCTGCTCTCCATACAGGCTGTGCCTCTGCCCACTCCCCTGAGCTTCATTTCTTGATATTTGGGTTTAAGGCAAATCCTTTCTGATAAGACATGTAGGAAAGATCAGAATAGATTTCTAAAAAAGATCAATTCTGCTTGTGAAACCTTAATCTGTGCACAGCTTAGCACTCCATCAAATCACACATCAACATAAAAGGAGAAAAAAACCCCTCAAAATAGTTAGAAGCAACACATTCCCTTATCTCATTTCCACTTTTTTTTTGTATACACATACTGAATAATCCATTACACCCATTATCAAATCATAAACAATAGGATAGTACAGCAGCAACTTGGATTTACAGTACAGTTTAAATCTAAACTGCTTGGAGCAGAATCTAACAGGATGATGTGGCAAGAGCTAGCAGAAGTTTACCATAAAAAAAAAAAAAAGAAAATTGCTTTAAAACCAAACACCCTGCATTTTCCTGTCCAAAGTTTTCCACTCAAGTCCAAATACGCTGAAGGTGAGACTCAGAATGAATAGGGGCAAAAAAAAAAAAAAACAACACAAAGCCATTTAAATGGTGAGATGGCCACAACACACAGAGTGTCACCACACACTATCAGAAAGCATCAGAGTAACACCTTACCCCTTCAGAAAGCTTCAGGACATCTGCTCATACAGAGCAACATCATTCTACCTCAGAAGGTTTCAAATGTGTGCCCCTCTTGTTCTTTAGCCCAACCTTTTATATTCTTATCATTAATGCATTGCACCTGGGTGCCCTCTGCTCCCTCTGGTGATTGCTCAGCACACCTGGGCACTCCATGGCTCGTTACCTTCAATATTATTCACCTGCAGCCCACCAGGGACAAGGCTGGGCACAGCCCCACTGCCAATCACCACAAACTGTGCCTACAGGTTTCAGTCTTCTACACTGAGGGTGGGATGGGGACAATATTATAACTATCAAAAAGACTTTTTTAAAGTTTTCCAGCAGCAATCATTTAAGCTGCTATTGCAAGAAAGAGCAAACAGGCAATGTATATATTCTTTAATTTCTCATTTCACTGACAAAGGAGCATTTAGTGGAAACACGAATATGGATCCAAGCTGTAATGCTGAATACCTGTTTATGCTTAACCTTTTGAATACTCAGGCTTTACATAATCTTTATCACCCTTTGCCAGTATCCTTGCATTTACATCCTTGGAATGTAGAAGTTTAGAGTGAAGTTTATTCAAAATCTGTAACTACGTAAATGAGGACTTGGAAGGAAGAAATTAATTTATACTTTTTTCCTTTGCAAATATAGTCAAACAGAAAAACCCCACCCAATATTCTTTCACTTCTAAGATAAAGACAAAATTAGGAGTGAAGTTCATTCTGATTTCTTTTTCCTGACAATCAATTTGTCCACAGTTTGGGGAGAAATCATACTAAAATTCCATATATCCCAAATATCTCTGAGACTAAGCTCCAAATAGATCTTGTTTGCAATGTAAACACTCCTAATACATTAGGTACACAAAATGTGTTCAAAGTAGTTTCCCCCCTTCACCCACTTGTGTGTTTAGGTAGCTGATTGATAGAGTACAAAGGAGAAATGTTAATTTCATTGGCTGTTTGTTTTTGTGAGCAGATGGTTCTTCAGATTTAAACTTTTAAAACGAATACAAATTCAACCTGCAAACAGCATCATTTAAAAGTATAACTACAATGCAAAGCTCCATTTTCAAAATACTACATGCACAGAACAATAGTTTTTTTATCTGGGCAAGTGTTGAGTCTGGATGTCTGAACAACAACTGACACAAAGCAGAGGGAAAACACTGGGGAACATTAGATT
The DNA here is from genome assembly GCA_013397155.1 of Irena cyanogastra. Taxonomy (NCBI): domain Eukaryota; kingdom Metazoa; phylum Chordata; class Aves; order Passeriformes; family Irenidae; genus Irena; species Irena cyanogastra. The sequence goes on along the minus strand of VWZV01006363.1, from coordinate 374,181 downwards.
CATGGCACAGCCATCAACAAAGCCTTATTGCAGTATTTTTCTTCGAATCGAGCTGGCAGCTGTGTGGGATAAGCTGCCTTCCCTCTCCTTCAGCTCAGCCCAGCTGGAAGTGTGGTGAGCAGTGGTGTGCAGCTCATCCACAGGCAGCTAGAGGTGCAGGGCTGGTCCAGCACAGCCTGGGAAGGAGCTGTGCTCCCCTCGTGGGGACCAGAGCCACTCCTTGTTCCAGATCTCTGCAGCACTTCTGCACCCTGGTACACTAGCTGGAGCACAGCCCTTGAAAACCATCTCCTGCAAGGAAAGTATTTTTATGTGCTGAAGTTTGTAAAGGACTGTAATTTGCTATACACAGTGCAAATGAGGGAGAGAATTGACTGGGAAACAAAGTCAGGTTTGGTAACTCAGACCAGGGAAAAGGTGTTTGTACATATTTGTTAAAACACCACCACAGTTTGGGAAGCCTGATGGTCCACAGCCAAGAGCCACAAAATTTAAACCATATGGAAGCTGGCTTATCCTCCACACAACTCCAGAGTCTCATGGTTAGCACATCCACAGCAATCCTGCTGAGGTTCGCTGATTCTGAGCCAGCCCTGGGTCACAGTGCCCAATCAATTCCCCAACCTCTACTCCAAAACTGCTCCTTCCTCCCTCTATCCAGTTTATACCTTTAAGTGTATGTCAGTTACAATACATATAGTGTGTACTATATGAAAAAAAGGTAAAATTATAATGCAGCAATTAAGTTTATTTCTTTCAAATTACTACTTAATTACTCCAAATCAACATTCTATGGAAAAGCACCAAGATTAAAGGTCAGACCATACCAAATCCATTCATTTGAAGAGGTAGTCAGGCATAAGAGCAGTTATAGCTTCAAAAATAAAGGAAGCATGATTGAAGTACTGAAGTCTAAAAAAATCCTGACACAATAATTTTCAGCAGCATTGGCCTTAGAATGTGTTGTGAAATCATTAACAAGTACTTTACCAACACACACAGTAACTGCACATTACAAAAGTGAACATTCATCACAGAGCTTTTTTCTGTTTTCACAGCTATCTAATGAATAGTTAAAACATGTGTTTAAACTATCCAAGTTTGTCTCTGAAGTACTAAGGCTCAGTACTCAGCTTCAGGGAAAATGATACAGATAAACTGTGTGTACCACTCAGCAACAATTGCACACTCATCTGGGTGCATGCAGCACCAGCTCTAGATCTGGACATTTCACTGCTTCTTAAAACATCATCCCAGCATATTTAGGAAAAATAACCCCTCCGTGAACTCTCAAGTTTGTACTTTATAAATACAAACCCCAAAGCATTTTAATAAAGTAATACTTTTACCTTATAAAGCTATCAGGGTTGATGTCCTGCACAACACATATACTTTAGTGGCAATGGACTGGAATGTTTACTCTGGTATATGCTACCTTAAAAGACTTCCAGCAAAACTGCTTTGTTTCAGGATTTTTGCTGCTTTTGTCATTTTAAGTCATTCAAAGGCAGGCCCCAGCAGTAAATACATAGACCCAGGCCCCTTCTCTTGGTGGTACAATATCAGGGATCTACCATAAAAACGAGCCTTAGAGATGTACTGACCTTAACTACCCAGGGAGCCTCCGGAGGGACAAGAAGAAAATGTCAGAGCAATTCACTTGGAGCTGGTAGAACTACCTTATATACCCTGGGAGCAGCTGTCAGCTGGGCCAGACTGGAGCCACATGGGGAGTGAAGTGTTTCCAGGTGGAGCAAATGATGCAATCAAGGATGTCCAGGGGTTCCAAAGCTCTGTGCTTGCCTGCCATAGTCTGTGACAGAACAAGCTCTGCTCTTCCTCTGTACTGTGTCTGTCTTGGTGGCTCACAGCACACCAGCAGGAGGAACTTGTGTTGTCCCTGGGGGTGCTGAGGGGCTGTGGGAGTGTTCTTCCTCATGCTGGGGAGTGCTGCTTAACTTTCACACCCCTGACTAACTTCCTTTAATAAAGGAGCACATAAAAACACATTAAAGGATATCAGTTTACTTGATAGAATCTGGTAACTTTTTCCAGGTGAATTTTCCAGAGTGAACCTTCTGGCTTTCAACCAGAGGAACTAGTGCATCATACCAGACACACCAACTTTAGCACAGAACCTTCTTTTTCAGAAAGCAATGTGTCTACTTTTAAAAATGTACATAGTCATGCCAAACATCTGAAAAGCAAACTCCATTTAGTGTTTCAAATTACGTATTTTAAATAGAATGAGGTCATAAAAAACCCAGTTTTGCATCTGTGCTACTGAAAACAAAATCATTTTACTTCACAAGATATAATGCCTTGAACATTTTGTTACACAACCATATTAATAGTGATTTTTTAATTAAACAAATCAGAATTCAAGCTGTGAGAAACTGAGTTTTTCCCACATTTTGCAGTGTACTATAAACAACGAGGACAAAGAAAAACGAGGAAGACTTTATTTTAACTAAACATTTCACAAAGATGACGAGGGGCAATTCCTCACCTCCTAGATGTGTTTCTCCAGGTTGTCATAGTCCTGGGGAACTATGAAAAGAAATCTTTCATGCTCCAAAGTCCTGACCCCTGTCCACTAGTTTTCATCTTCATGCAAAGTTTATCATGTCAAAGATTAAGTTACTGTCATGCCTCCATTTTCTTCTAAGGAAAAATATATCATGCACATCTCAGTGACCACCATGAGCACTGTATTCAAAATGTGCATTGAAAAGGACAGAGGCCAGGTAAGTAAATTATCAGCTCAAAATGGAATTTATGAGTATGTGGATGAGAGAAGATATAACAAGAAGTTTTACAACCCCAGCTGTAATGGTTATTGCCACGGAGAGCTATAACAAACTCAAACCTAACAGGTGACATCCTAGCTCTGTTTGATAGGGCTGCTCTCTTCTAGGCAGAGAAACTGAGCTGTGGAAAAAAAGCTGGAGGATCTGTTGAAAAAATAACTGAGTAAACACTTTAAAAACACCTTTGCAGGCTTCACTCTGTCATTTTCATTTACCTTGCCTGCAGCTGCTAATTCTGAAGCCTGCTTGTTTCATGGAGTCCATCAGTGACAGCTTCCAGAAGAGCTGAGATTCACAGCTGTAAAGATCTGTGATGTAAGATGAGCTTTATGGAACTTTAGGTTGTTTGGTGAAAAATTTGCCAGGAATAGTTCTGTCTCCTTGTGCCAGGAATAAAGCTGCTGATCATGCTAAACTGATTAGATTAGTGGTCAGATTGCACACTCTAATTAAGCACAAGCTCACAGTAAGAAAAAGTCAATTCTATTTAGATATCGGAGAGGAGTTCCTGAATATTAAAATTTAGTCTGGGAACTGTTTTCACAGATATTACTATTGACTATTCCAGTCAATACTAAAAAATCCTTCTTACCAGTTGCTTTACCCCCCTGATCTCCTCACAGAATCACAGACTACATCACTGTAATTATCCACTAAGCTGCATTCTTTAAGCATACCAACTAAAACCTGCAAAAATACAGGTACACAGATTTAATTTGTTCTGATTACTGCCTACATTTTTTCCTGACAACTAATCCTCCACCATTAAGCCTTAACTCATATTTCTGATAAATTTTATTGCCTATATGCCTGCCCTTCCCAAGCTCTGGATGCCAGGTTTGATACAGCTCCTTCTGTCACGCATCACCTTTGTAAAATTACTAATCAAGATTTTGCTCTCATTTCTCCCCCTGGTGACTCATATCTTCCAACAAGCCACAGGGACATAGAGGGGAAAATGATTTTAAGGGCAGCTTAAAATAAAAGAACACTCTTAAAAAGTGCTTATTTATTCCTATACTTTACTAAAGAAATACTTTATAAGACTGTCTGGCTTAGATTCTCAGTTGTAGTATCAGTCAGAAGTTAAATGTTCCATGGGATAAAGGCCATGCCTTCATTCATTAAGGAAATGCAGGCCTTGAGTTCATTCAACCATTAAGCATCAATGAAGTAATTTACTAATCAATTAGAAGTCAGTGAGCTTTAGTGCTGGTCTGTACTAAACTACAGTTCAGATGTCCCTCAGACTTAGCTGTTAAACAACTACCTGGAAATTCCTCCTTCCCTGAGTGAGCATTAGGGTGAGTGACTGACAAAGTATTAATTATGGCTTCTAAGCCATCATTTTATCCTTCACAAAAAAATAAAATCACAATAAGCCTAACCAATCAGGAGAGCAGAAGGAAGGAAGAGTAGGAGGAATAGACAGGACACAAAGGGTGTAACACAGCTAAGCAAATGCACAATGAAAAGCATTGTGTTTATTCCACATAAATAAATGTGGAATATATTATGTTATTCCACGTATTTTTTTCAATTTATTGCTATATATATTTGCTGTAATCTGATACTAAATCACACACTATCTGGGATATGTTATTAATTACTTTCTAAGAGCTTTTTCTACTCCCCTCTTGTTTGAAGGGGGTTTTTAGTTTCACACAAACCCTTTAAAGTAGTCAAGAGTAAAATCCTTTGTCTGTGAGAAATGATTGCCATGTACAACTAGTTTAAAATGATGCAAATGAGACACAGTTATGGACAAAAGAGCAATTGTATATTGTCATTGAACACTCTGCATGTAACCTTACAACCACTCAGATTTAGGATAGAAATCACATATCTGAAAATCCAGATCAATGTGATTCATATCCTGTAATCAGGAAGTGAAATATCATCACTGTTTACTAAGAAATTACCCCATCTTCCCTCATTTTAAAACCTGAAGAGTATCTTCCACCACTGCTGAAGTGAACAGCACCTGCAGAGAGCTTGTGTCTGTCTCCAGAACAGGGAGGGTGCAGAACAGACCATCTTCTTGACATGCTGCTATGATTTCTTTTTCTCTAGATTACACAATTCATTTCTCCTTTCTGCTGCACTTCTCCCACCTATTTTTAATGATTATTATTTGTCCTGTGGAGTGAGGGCAATTGATAAGAGGGAAAAAAAAAAAAACCCACCCAAAATAAACCCCAAACGACTGAACAAACCAAGACAGGAAACAGCAATTCTGAGAAATTTTATCTGCCCTCCATAGAAAATAGGTGTATATCTGTATGGATGTTCCTCTTTATCTGTCACCCAGAGGCCAAGAATCCAAGGCACCTCTGCAAGCCCAGGTAATAAATGTGTGGTCTGGAACAGCACAGCTGGCACTGGGGCCTGGAGCCTCTCCAACATGCAGCAGAGAACCTCCAGACTGACACATTTACATCCCATTTACTGCTATTGCTCCAAGTTTTACTTAAAAGTTCAAAGGTCAGGGAGGCAGCAGTGGCTGGTAATAGCAAAATACTTTGGTATGTGACCAAAGTAAAAGATGAAAACTAGCAAAGCAGCTTACATTGCATTTTGGGTCCTGCACGGTTCTGACAGTTAGAGGAAAATTTAATTTAGAATCCCCAATATTCTCAACAAAGACATAAAAATGTTTCCATTAGGAAATTATTGTGTTAAAGCCAAGAAACAAAATGAATTTTTACATCATGCAAAAAAATGCCACACATGAAGGAAGAATATTATGTTCTAAATCAGCTTATATCTTTCTAGGAGAGAATTTATGAAGAAAAACAGACAATGCTGTTACTAGTGATTAAATCTTACCTCTACCAGCTAAGTAATACATTTTAGGTTGAAGAGATTCTAGTTACAGTCAAGCTTGATAGAGAGGCCTCACATATATTATATCAGTGGTGGCTTTATTTCACATGAGCAGCCTTGAAGGAAAGGAGTTCTCAACATAACATAGAAGCTGGGAGATGGTAAATATGGCATGTTTTCCTGCACTCCTCTCAGAAACCTGTTGGGCAAGTCACATATTTTTAAAGGCAGATTTGAAAATAGTGTATGTGTGTTTAATTTTTCAGGTATTTCTGTCTCCAATATATGACCATCAGTAGCAGGGCCTAAATAGGAAAGATTGCCAAAATCATCCCAAACCATGCATGTCACACCTGAGAGGGACTGGCAGGACCCTTTCTGGGATGAATGGAACATATGGTAAATTCCTAAAAACATGTCAATTTGTTTAAATGTTATGAATTACACCTCGACAGAAGCAGCTCCTAATTCCTCTGTGGCATCTGTCAACAGACCACACACATTTCTGCAGTTTCTTGACATTAAAATTAAACATTTCAAAACAGCACTGAATTCAAAACAGAACTGTTCTGTGGCCTGTCTATCCAATTCACTGAGCAATCCTAAACAGCTGCAAAAAAGCATCATGAAACTTTCTGCAGGGAGGAAAGGAGCAGCTTTCCACTCTGTGTTAGGTAAGGATTTGGAAGATTTTACACTTTTTGGGGACTCTGTGGCTCCAGCAAGAGAAATTTTACATGAACAGAGTTATTTTGCAAGAGTCCAGCTTGTTGTGCATGATGTCTGCTGCCTCCTGACCCTGTATGATTTACTGCTCTGACTGCTGGGCATTCCATGGACACCTGACAGTCTAGACTTCCAAACACCAGGAAAAGCCACCAAAAGCTATAAAAAATGCAGCATAAATGACATCTTGCATGCTTTTTCTATGGGACACAGTATTTAGCAGTAAAATATGTGAAATCTCATTTTACAGCAGTCTGTCTGGATGCATTAACTCCTGCTGCTGGATCCAGCTGAGCTTGGAGCTCCTGGCTGTCCCCTCATGGCTGGGAACAGCAGTGTTTCCACCCACTGGCCAGGATGCTGCCATCTCTTCCAGAAGCTCCCAATAAAGGCATGCTATTGAAGCAGTTTAAAAATGTTTTTATTACTCTGTGACTTGCTCCTCGGAGACACAGAGGATTTTAGCCAGTGTGGCATTTTTTACAGAATGTACTGTACTGGTTCCCTCTGCAACCTGCCCTTGAAAAGTAGCTGCAGTTTGCTGGAAGCTCTTCCTAGAATCCAATGAAGGGATAGCATTTGTCTTTGTTAAATTAACATGAAATCAAACCAAGCCAAATTCCAACCAGCTCTGTCTGCCAAGAAATTTCAGAGGACTGGCATCTCCAGGAGAATCCAAATGGGCTGCAGTGATGGAACAGCTCTGACTGGAACCCAAGTAAATCCCAAGCATGTTTTATGGCAATGAGGATGTGTGGATGAGAAAGTCAGAACTGAAGAAGAAATACAGAATGTCACTCTTCAGGTCACAGGCAGCAGTCCCAGAGAATGACACAAAATACAATTACATACTTTCCACAGAGAATTATAACAGATGTCAGGAAATGGAAATGGATTGCAAAAGGATCCATGGAGAAATGCAGCTCTTCCTAATTGCCAAGATAAAAACTGATTTATCTGAAGCCTCACTTATCCCTCCTTGGTTGCATCGCTTCCTTTTTGCTACATTATTTTTTCTTTATAATTCCATTTTTTTTGTTTCATTTTGCTTTTCCATTGACTCCTTGAATTCTCAGCCCAACAGACTGACCACATTAAAAATATCAACATATAAACAGTTAACATGGAGCCAGGCACACCATTACTGTGATTTCACTGTTCTCTCATTGTCTGTATGGGACATGATCATTCCCAGTGAGGTTTTTCTTTATGTGATTGCATACTAAATAAAGATGTAATGGCAGGATTTTATAGGATTTTCTATCCATGTCTTTCCCATGGTTTTTTTTGGGGTTTTTTTTAATGTTAAAGGAAAGTTTAAGTTATGCTTTATTAACTAAATATGCAAAACACATGTACTTTGCAATGGTTCTGCATTCAACACTCCTAAAATATTACAAGCATTAAAATAAAAATTTCTATTGTTATGGCTATGGATTTCAAAACTGGCTACTACAATTATTTCTTTAATGCCACCCCAAGGTCCCATACTGAAGGTAGTTTATAGCATTTAACTTCTCTAGTAACTATCATATCAGCCATATAAATTATGGAAACAGTACTCATAGCAGTGATGAAGCAGAGATTCCTCCAGCTCCAGGAGCTTCCCCTGTCCCTGCAGGATGATGTACAGTAATTGCATGCAGCAAGCAGAAAGCAGGATTAACTTTTCAGCTTGCCTAACATAAGCCATAGCAAACAGCAGAAATCCACACTGGCTACTGAGCACGTCCATTGCATTTCACAATTGGAACTGGTGATGGATGCTGGAGTCCTGAAAAATATCAGGGCCGGAAAGCTGGATTCCCAGAGCTCCAACAGAGGTCATTTATTACCTGACTCTGACACAAAGAAAAGGAATTGCAGACTAAACAAAACATATTTTAAAATCTGCTGTAGAACATATGTGTTTAATCCAGCCCCACATTAATCTGGAATAGGGTCAGGATATTCCTTAGGTTTCTTCCAGCTTCCCAGTGGCCAATAAAGGATACATTAATTGGGTTCCATCAAATATACTTCTTATGGATTCAGTCATATTCTCAGTGCTTCGTCATTCTGCTCACAATCTCACACTGATTTTGTCATGGGCAGCTCAAAGGTAAACCAAAACAAAACTCCATGAAATGTATGGGTCTCTGACTGCTGCAAATACTCTATTTTACTTATTCTTCATTGTCACAATTTATCACAACATTTAATTTGATCCACAGTTTTTTTGGTGATCCACAGTTTTTTTGGTTTTGTGGTGGGTTTTTTTGTTGTTTTGGATTTTTTTTCTATTTAACTGCTGATAATTTGGATGTTTTGTATGAATTTTACTTTACAAGTGTCAGATTTGCATAGTAACATATGCATTGAAAATACCCCAGAACATCACACACACTACGCTGGTGGAAAACAAAAAATCTGTTGCTTCCATATGCAGTGCTCTTATGCAGCTGTATAATTCTGCATTCTGGCAGGGACAAGAAAATTCTCTTGCATCTTGATTTTGACAGTAGACAGCTTAAACTTTGAAATACAAGTCTGAAATTCTGCATTTTAGAATGCCAACATCATTAATCTACCCTTTCAACTACTGCAAACCCAAAGTCCATTTGAAGGTGTACAACTGAGTGTTGTGTGGATTTTTTTCTTACTTTCTTCCTAAAGAGTAAATTCTTTCCAAAATTACTTGTGGTTGAATAGTTTTATTTAAAAATAAAATACCTGTAATTATTAATTATATTTCACAGGAAAGTGGCTGTTCTGTTGAGAGGGTTTGCTTTGAGTCATCATGTAAAGTTGTGCTCTTTTGTTAGTTTTCTCTATTAATACAATGGTTCATGTCTACCACAACTAATTAGTGCTTATTAGATAACATTCCTTTAGCTGAAGTTTTTTATTCTGTGTTTATATGCGCCCACATTCTATTTTTATTTCATTTAAATTGCAAGTTTCCTTATTTGTTACTTTCACTTTCTGATGCTTCAACTAAAAATAGAATATTTTTAGTAGCTAAAAATCCTAACAGTAATTAAAGATTCTTCATCCTCCTGAATTATTCTGCATGTGTACAGCTACTTGGTCTTACATTTTTATGGGTCTGTACAAAGTGAGCTACAGAGCAGGAAGTTATGTTTCTGTACTTCCCTGAAATGAACTATATCTCATAATAAAGGCAAAGGCCTTGAATGGAACCCATGCCCTGATGTTCAGGGGATTCAAAGAGGTAAATCTTGCTGATTCACACCAACTCTGCAGTGCCTTATTTATGCCATTTTATGATTAAGGCCTTGAACTAGCAAAGTTCTTAAGGACATGCCTAATTTTTAATTCAATGGAAGCATTCTTCTGTTTGAAATGCTTAAACGCTTTGATGAATTATGACCCAAACAAAGTGAAAAAGCAATGAAAAAAAGAAGCATAAAATTTCCTTATGCAGTAAATATTCCAAAGCCCATTTCGAGAAGCTGCAACCACCACTGGCTGCAGGAGCGCTCATGTTTGTTCATGCTGATGGTGAAGCTGGGCACACAAATCAGATTTTTCTTCCTTCTCTTCCCCCAGGCCGTGCATCTCTGCCTCTCACACTGCATATCTGTCTGTCGTGAGACACCTGGGCTTCATTCCCCCCCGACACTCCTGAGAGAGCTGTGCTGAAGGAGCCACGAGGGCATCCTGACCCCCTGCCACACTTCAGAGACGATAATCCCCATACAGGAAAAATGCTGCTGTTGCACTCTAATTAGGACATCTGGCCAGGAAAAGAAAAGTTCCCATGTAGGTTTCCTAAACAAACAGCCATCCACAAAACTGTTCTCTAGGCTCCCTGGATACTGGACCTTTCTCCCACAAAAAATCTCAATGAACTCCACCTTTATCTGTGATCTCTTTTCTTTAGTTCTCTACAGCCGTTTGAAGCTCTTCCATTTATCAATATATTTTACTAGTGTTTAATATAAATGCACGTGATCTTGCCTCTTTAATCTTGATTTTGGTTTTCATTTTTACTTACCTACTTTATTCTGATGTGTCACTTTAGATTAATTTGTTATGCTAAGTACTTGCCAAATAAATAATGAGCTTTCAAAGGAGCCCATATGTAATAAGATAAGGATTTAATTATTCCTAACACTATTAACATTTTACTATTGTATCAGGGTCACGGCTGAAAATGTGATAGACACTTTTAGGATTGCCAAGAGCTCAGTCTCTCACTTGTGAGCCATTATTACTGCTAAGACATTGGCATCTACTGGTTTGTGATAATGACAAAGAAAGGACAATTCTTTTCAGCAATCCCTGGAATCAGACATTCCCTATTTCAGTACCAAGCTCAAATCATTATGAATTTCCTCCCTACTTCTGAAGACTATTACTTTGGAGAGGGAAAAGAGAATCCAGAGTGTAAGACGAAATAGAGTTTTCTTTTTTTTAATCAATAAATGTCTTTGAGACAATTTTGTCTTCTCTCTGATTATCCTTGAAACCAACAACTTGCATGACAGCCATAGAGGCATTTGGGGCTCTACTGAGCAGGAGATCCTTTGTGAATTAAAGGTGGTACAATCTGCAGATTGACAGACCAGGATGGAAAGAGGAACAGCTGTGCAGAAGGATGAGGTGACACCCTGCCACTGCAGAGGTGTGTGGGAAAAGGATCCATGCATCCTGTTCTCCAACCCCTAAAGCTGCCTTTGCCACACTCTGAACATCAGCATCTGGGCCAAGGCAGTTTGATGTAAATCCTTATGCACTTTTCAAAATGTAGCCTGTCTCCTGTAATTTTGTCAGACTATAAAATGTACAATTGCTCACAAATTCCTTTGAGAATTCTTTCAACACCACTGTTAAAAGATAGAATATCATTTTCTTGAGGAAAAATTATGCGGTTCCAAGGATTTGATTTTTTCCCTTAGTTTTTCTCTAGCCATTTTTCTGAAAAAAAATGAACTGGAGGTTTTGAGAGTACAAGATTGAAAAAAAAATCTGTCACTTGCAGACATTTCAGAATTTGCATCCATAATTACACAGTCAGCTCTCCTGCTTATCCTAACTGCACCATTAGGAATGGACAGTTGGAAGCAGGCACTTGGAGGCCAGTCCTTTTTCATTCTCTCACAGTAAACAACAATCCAGCAGGATCAATATCTACATGTCCTTGCATAATGCCAGCCAGAAAGTATTTTGAACACCTTGGAAGAAACCGTGAAATGAATGTCCAAACCACACAGGTGCCAGGAGAGAGCAGGAAGCTTGAGGGAATCACTGGCACTCCAGGTCCTACCAGCAGGAAGGAATTTATTAATGATTTTGGGACCACACTGCCAAGATCACCCACTGTCAAGTGCCCATCTGCGTGCAGAAATTTGGAATCTGGAAACTCAAAACACACACGTCCTGCAGAGTGGCAGAGCTCCAGTCCTAATGTGTGAGTGAATTCCTGCACCTGCAGACACCCTGGGCCTGAAGGAGGTGACAAATCTCCCCCAGAAGCCTGGTGTAAATGCTGAACACCAACGTGTGGCCAAGGCAGCAGCGAGGCACAGCCCTGCTCCAGGGCATGTGCTCTGCTCCCAGCTGGAATAGAGGCATAAAGACAATTTCCCAGGAGTCCAATATCAGTGCTTACTCATGGAACATGGTGATAATGATTGCAGCAGATAAAAGACTGCTCCTCAAGTATTTCTGAGGGGCTGTGCTTTTTGGATCTTTTATAAACTGTTTTTAGCCATGCCAAACAAAGCAACAAAAAGCACTATCAAATTATAAGATTTTCACTATTTATCTTGGTTCTGTGGAGTTGTGTTGTAAAGCACACTGTTGAAAAAATCTGGTGAGGGGGATTGACCTTGGCTGGATGCAGGTGCCCACCAAAGCTTCTCCATCTCTCCCCTCTTCAGCTGGACAAGGGAGAGGAAAAATAATGAAAGGAATGTTGAGATAAGGGCAAGGAGAGATCACTTATCAATTACTGTCACAGGCAAAACACACTCACTTTGGGGAAACTGGTACAATTCATTAGCAGTCAAATAAGGATAGGGAATGAGAAATAAAACCAAACCCTAAAAGGCCTTACAGCCACCCCTCCCTTCTCCAGGGGCTTAAACTAATTCTCAGTTTCTCCACCTGCCTTCCCCGTGAGGTGGAGGGGAGGAGGACTGGGGTGGCAATCTGTTCCCTACAGGTTGTCTGTGCTGCTGCTTCCTCCTCAAGGGGAGGGCTCCTCACACTATTCCATGGATGTTTTTCACTTCTTCTCTTTTTCCCAAGAGTTCTTTTTGCTTAGATGGATTGTGTTCAGTGGTTTGAGTGGTGACAAAACAGAATTATACTTGCAAATTTCCTCTCGCTGGTAGCTGCCTACATGCAGCCCTAGCCAGGATACAGCCCTTGGCAATAGCAGCCTGACAGCAAGGGAGTGATATTTCCATTTGCAGTAAAAGAGTTAATGGGAAAAATCCGTGTTCAGGGCAGTCATTTGAGGTCGAAGACCATGAAATGATTTGGGGGGCAAAATTGATTTCTGTGTAGGGAAAAAAACACCATTTCTCATGTAATTTCGTAAGATCATACTTGATATTTTCCAGAAAACCCTAAGAAGGTGGAGTACAAGTGAAATTCAATGCATTTGGAAGAGAAAACTAAATCTTCAAGTTAGTTTGTTAAGTATAATTATGGTTTATTCAGTCATTTCTTTCTATTAGCCATTTTACACTGCTCTAGTAATTATAGCCAAGTACATTTGTATGTGGGTTGGCAATGGAAGTTGTTCTTTGCAGAAGGCTTGTCACATTATAAGTGGACTTTAGAGAAATGGATATGATGTGATTGTTGCTGACTGCACTTTACCTGGTAAAGTTACAAGGAATAAACTAATTACTTCAATATTCATAGGTGTGTCCAAGCAAGAAGTAATTACACTGTCACATGGGTGAACAAATAAAATGTAAAACATAGGAGAAGCCCTGGTAAATACAAATAGGAGATTTTGCTTACTCAGAAGTAGACATTAAAGAAGATATAATGTGGGTTTGGTATGAGATTGCTTTGGAGCTGCACAGGTTATGTGTGAGTGCCTAGCATTAATATCACAGTATTATTGTCATGTCTGAGAAGCAGTGCAGCACAAAGTAGGAACTATATAAAGGGAGTGAAAAGCTAAAGAACAGTTACTTCAGTCTCAGTACGGGTCAATCTCTCATGCTCTTGCCCAATTTTAGTCAGTCCTTACTCACGTAAATCTCCCACTAACTTCAAGAAATTTCACCTGAACTGGAGCAAAACCGGTAACAGATGCTGGTCAGAGATTTTTTTTCTATCCCATCTGGCAAAATGTGTGATGCATTGCTGTATGGGAAGTAGCCATAGAAGTGAGGAATTTAAAAATCCACAGTGCGCAAAACATCTTTCAATCAAATCAGCTGTTCTTTCAGAGATAGTGTCTGAAATTGTGGGGTAAGACAGAAAAAAAGGGGCAGGAACTTTGTTTCCAAAATAAACTCTCAAGCAGATATTACCAGTTGAAACATAAAAGATCTAGAAAGATCACACTTTATTTATTACCATTAGCAATGCATCTACAGTGTAAAAATAATCATTCTAAATGGAATTCTCAGAAGAGAACCCATGAATGTCATGTCATCAGAGACACTTAGGATGAGGTGGAAAAGTCACATTAAGGAAAACAATAGAATGAACTAAAATTAACGTGGGTAAAAAAAAAAGGCAAAAACCAAAAAAGCAAAAAAGAAGCAAAACACAACCCCCTGCCCCCCCAAAAAAATCACATTTCTTAGTTTTATTTCATGTGATGAACTCAGCCCATAAACCATCAAGGGTGAAAGGGTGAAAATCTCAGTGATAGCCCCTCCTGTGGGGAGCAGCTTCACTCAGACTCAGCACCTGGGAAACCAACAGCTCAACAGCACTGGAGAGGAGGGTGAGGAGTTGGGAGTAAAGCCCAGAAAGCAGAGAGGGGTGGGAGTGTGGTGTTTAAGACTTTAGTTTTTAATTTCTTATTATCATGTGCTGATTTAGCTGGTAGTAAATTAAATTAATATCACTGGGTCAATTCCTTTTTTTTTTTCTGTGATGATAATTGGGGAGTGATCTCCCTGTCCTTGGCTCAACCCACGAGGTTCTCATGGCTTTTTTCTCCTCCTGTGCAGCTGAGGAAGGGGAGTGACAGAGTGGCTTTGGTGGGCACCTGACACCCAGCCAAGACGAGCCCACCACACTGATTCAGAGATCTGTGACAGCACAAAACTAACCCTCAACAGATAGGAGAAATAATTTTCTCCCTGTTTCAAGATTAAATGACTTTTGGTGTGATTGCTCTCTATTTTGACTTAAGAGGAATTTACAGTGGTATTTCTGGTGTCTTCCTTTCTAGAAGGCAAAAGTTTAAATAGTTTTTCTGTCCTAAGATAATATATTTATTTTTAATACTAGAAAAATTAAATCACATGAGGTGTATATCAAAGTCAGAAGGTATTAGAGCAAGAGATATATTCTGACCTGGGGAGGTAAGAAATTGTTTTTATCAGCTTGACAGTAAGCAAACTGGTTAATAGTTGAGGCCAAATTTTGTAGAAGTCGGGATGTTACTTTTAATTAACATACCTGATTTATTTGCCCAAATAAATATCCTGCATGATATAATGCACTAGTTATTTATTTCTCAGTGTCTGGGAATCAAAACAAGTCTTGGAGGTCACTTACACCTGGAGGTTTTGTTCTGTCATTATAGACTCATAAAAGTTAATAGTCCTTGCTGCTTGCCTGAGTTCAACATTAAATTCTAAGATGAGTTAAGAGAATGTGCTAATTACTGTTCATTATTGTAGGAGTTCATGTGAAGCTACTTGGAAATTACACTCAACAGAGATGATGGAGAATATGCTGTGCTGGGTTTTTCTTGTGAGGGGTGGCATTAAGAGAAGAGATCAGAGGGACAGTAAAAGCTGAGCTGTCAAAAGCAGAACTTTTGTCAGTATCTGTCTTGTTTGATGAAAATTTAATGGGAAAAGATTTCTTAGTCTCAAATGGGGACTGATTTCTCTCATTTTACCAGGATGAAAAAGTCACTTCTGGAGGTAAAGTGACTCACTGCAGTATGAGAGATTTTTGGTTGAATATCTCTGCTTGATTTGTGCTAGGTGTGGAATCTCTGCCAATTTTTTTCTGTTCTGAAAATACATGCAATCAGCAGCAGGTTTGGGGCCATTTTGTCAAGAATTACTTTCTGTCTGAAGTTTTCATTAAAATATTTCAGAAGGATCTGTGTTCCTACAAACAAAGATAGATCTTCAAGAGATTGCAAGGATTTAAATCTTTTTAAGGGCTGGTTTTAAACCTGAGCAGGAGATGGATTTCCTACCTCCATTTTTTCCTAAAAACACCCAATACTAATATTCCATTTCAGCATAGTTCTAGTCACCATCTCTCCATCTTTCTCTCTCTATATAGGAAAAATATCTGACTTGGAGGTCTGGAAGTTTTTGTGACTAGATGTTTAGACATATCTCTGTGTGGTGAGAGAAATATGGAACTGGAGCCTGAATGTTTTAAACAAAGCATATTCCTGCAGATTATTTCCACATTTTACATCAAATAGTTGCTAGCTCCCTCATGCAGTGATTTTTTGTACAGGAAGAATTCTGTTGGTTTTCAGCTTCACAGGTCAACTGAAAATGATCTCTCAAAATGAGAATCAAATCTGATGGAGGTACATAGGCTCCTTATTCAGGCCTTTTTTAGGATACAGTTTTAAACTATTTCTGCATAATTTGTGCCACAGAAAGAGAGGCAGTAGGGCAGGATGTGTATGCCAACTCCATCTGACAAACTGTGGACAAAAACTGCCTTTTCTGCCCTTACCCAGACACCATCCCTAAAATTATCCCTGTGTTCCTCAGCCTTGTACACATTCTGAACCAACTCTGTATTTTTTCTATTTAATTCAGGATTTGTCTTTACTAGAGATCTTTCAACAAGCCCAGTTCACAGTGTATATATAGGTCTGCATAAGCAGTGGTTCTGGTTTAATTTTCAAAATAATTTACCAGCAGTTTCATGGATTCAAGGGGGCAGATCTTTTGGGCTGATTTGAATTCTGGTAAAGAAACTTTAATTATCCTATCTGAGGGGTGTTAAGTTCTCTACATTCAATACTTTCTCAGTTTTGATAATGCCTGTACCCAAGGTAACCAGGAATATTTTATTTGCATATAATAATGTTCTTCCTGAGCACAGGAACAGTGGTGGATACTCCAGAGAAAGATGTGATATTTGAAGAAAGCAAAATTAAATTATCATCCTTCTTGAATAATGATCATTGGGAGTGGCTATGGGAACATCTCAAACTCTTGAAATACAAAGCCTGTTGAAATCCTGATACCAACAGTGCTGGGGGTGAAGCTTTCATTGCCTTTGTAGCCTTTGAGACAAGCCTGCCAATAAAGGAATCTGACCTCAGCTGCACCTATTGGCTCCTAGAAATCAGACAGAGTAAGTCAGACATTATCAAGTTATTGTAATATCAGTTATTGTTACTTTTTTTTAGTCAGTGCAAATTAAATGAAGCACTATAAAATCAGTTAGATAATACACATTGAAAGATACTTTAGTGGAGATGACAGTGTTTAGAAGGAGAAAGTCTCTCCACAAAGATGTAATTTCATTTTTTTTTCCCTAAATTAATTTTCCCACATGAAAGTCTTCATAGACTACCTGGGGAATTAAAAGATCTGGAATAATGTTACCTTTTAA
This sequence comes from Irena cyanogastra, assembly GCA_013397155.1. NCBI lineage: Eukaryota > Metazoa > Chordata > Aves > Passeriformes > Irenidae > Irena > Irena cyanogastra. The sequence continues at coordinate 357,061 of VWZV01006363.1, read as the reverse complement.
CTAAGAATAAAAGGAAAACAAAGAAGAAGCATAATTATGACCTAACCATTAGAAAGTTCTTAGTGCTAATATGCAGCAGAGGTCAGAATACTCATGATTTATAATTGACACCAAGAGAATAGTAGGCTGCTAAGAAGGCTCCTCTTCACAGAAGTGAGAGAGTGCTGCACAGATAATAGCATTTCCTTCATGCCAATGACTTTGTCAGTGAATACAATAAGCTGATTCATTAGACAGATCTATTCAATATAAATCCACTTAATATTAATACCTAAAAGGTTTAAAGCATTTTAGTGATCATCTTACACAGAGCTATTGTTAAAAGAGAGAACTGTTTGCCCTGTCTCACATTCAGACAGAGCTCAGGAACATGAAAACAGTGGACAGACAGCCTTTAACTCTTATGAAAGGCTGTGATGGGACAATAGAGGTGTCTGAGCATTCAGCATTGTCAAAAACCCTTCTGTTGCACTCCAAGTGATCAGGGAGGCTGTCAAAGCCACAGCCAGCCCTGCTCTGAAGGTTTGGTGGCAGGGCAGAGTTAAGTGTCTCAATGTTGGCCTGTAATGAACTTCTGGGACAGCAAATCATCAGAGAGCCCTCACTCCCTGGTTCTTGTGTGTGAAGCCAGGAGTTTGATGACAAAATTGGAGGGGAAATCCACAAGGCTGCTCAGCCATTATTTAACATCCTTTAGAGATTCCCAGCCATGTCCTGTTCAGCTCGTGCATTGATATGCAGGAGCAGGGAGACAGAACCCTCTGCAGATTGAGAAACCTCCCCATGTTCCATCTGTACAAGCCCTTGGAGGGAGGGAGTAAACAGTGTTAGCCTTCTCACCAAACAGGGCACACAGAAATATAACTCTTGCTAGAGTATGTAGAGATTATAAAGATGTAAAAATACATATTATTTCAATACCTTGCGTTGCAGCATTATGGAGCAATTACAGTAGATAACCTGTGAATTAAATTCTCTGGTAGTGCTAAAAGGAAATGTCTGATAGATCTTTAACAGAAAATAGGATCATTTTGAATTTGGGGTGGGTTGACCTTCATTGTACACCAGGTGCTCACCAAAGCTGCTCTCTTTCTCCCATCCTCAACTGGGCAAAGGAGAGAAAATACAGTGAAAAACTCATGGGTTGAGGTAAAGACAAGGGGACAGCATTCAACAGTTGCTGTCATGGGAAAAGTAGATTTGACTTGGGTAAATGAATTTNAAGCCCTTGGAGGGAGGGAGTAAACAGTGTTAGCCTTCTCACCAAACAGGGCACACAGAAATATAACTCTTGCTAGAGTATGTAGAGATTATAAAGATGTAAAAATACATATTATTTCAATACCTTGCGTTGCAGCATTATGGAGCAATTACAGTAGATAACCTGTGAATTAAATTCTCTGGTAGTGCTAAAAGGAAATGTCTGATAGATCTTTAACAGAAAATAGGATCATTTTGAATTTGGGGTGGGTTGACCTTCATTGTACACCAGGTGCTCACCAAAGCTGCTCTCTTTCTCCCATCCTCAACTGGGCAAAGGAGAGAAAATACAGTGAAAAACTCATGGGTTGAGGTAAAGACAAGGGGACAGCATTCAACAGTTGCTGTCATGGGAAAAGTAGATTTGACTTGGGTAAATGAATTTAATTTCTTATCAATCAAATCAGAGTACAGTAATGAGAAATAAACTCAAATATTAAAAACACCTTCCCCACACCCCTCCCTTCTTCCTAGCCTTGAGTTTACTTCTGATTTCTCTACCGCTTCCCCCTCAGGGTGCACAGGGGAAGAGGACCACTGCCTGTGGTCAGTCCACTGCAGGTTTTTACATTTTCTGTTTCTTTTCTTTACTAATGGTCAGGTTTCTGGTTATCTGCACACAAGATCTTCAGTGGTGAAAGCTGCAGGAGATGGTACAGTAATTATTTATCAATTTGCTGGCTGTGAAATTTTTGTCTCTGAAATGCTGAAATTTTGTAGGCAACAGCAGGACATTTTCAATGAAATAATACTAGGAGAGGTAAAAATTGTATGAAAAGACTCCATTTGTATAATAACTGGATTGCTACCAAAATCCCTAATGAATAAGCAAATTGAGTTAGTCAAATATCCAGGGTTTTATAGTTAAAGAATTACGTGCAC